>BACB01000444.1:0-181016 GCA_000338015.2 Ganoderma multipileum BCRC 37180 | reverse complement strand
CCGTCCTACCACTCGCCCGCCCAAACCTTTCCTGGACTGGCCACGCCCGAAGCGTAACAACACCTGGGACAGTAACGTCTCCCGCGTACTTCCTTGACCCGTCTCTGCATTATGCCAGACAAGGCTGGCCCCTCAAACTCCACGAGCGCAACGCTGCTCAACCCAGCGCCGCAGGAGCTGGTGAGTTTGTTCTAGCGCTGTTGAGCGAAAGCTGAGACATTCATTACACTAGCGACAACTCGTATTGGATTACCTCGTCCACAATTGCTACTCCTCCGCTGCCCGTGCGTTTGTTAGGGAAAGCAGTGGCCCCAAGGATGTGTACGCAGACGGCGACGAGGTTATGATCTCCTCCGAGGATGCATCGAACGTCCTGGATGGATTCGAAGAGAGGCTTGCTATGGGCGAACTCCGCAAAGGCGCGCTGATGTCTCGCCGCTTACCCGATTCATGGGCTTAACGTTTACCAGACATCCGACTGCGCATTCTGACCGGGAGCATTGACGAAGCCATAGCGCTGCTCAATAAATACTTTCCCGCCGTTCTCTCCGAAGGCACGGAGGACGAGACATCCGACGATTCAACCACCCCGGGCAGGTTCTCATACCTTCCATCAACCTCGGTCGATCCAACCCACCTCGCGCTTAACCTTCGTATCCAAGCCTTCATAGAGGCCGCGCGGACTATACCCCTCGAATACTATCCTCCTGGTTCGACCACACCTTTGCCGCATCCGCCTCTCTTGTGTGGCCCGTCCAAGAAGCGTACAAGTACTGGGGATGGTGATACTGACATGTTGGGCTCCGACAATGAGGACGCCAACGTCCAACTTCTCATACGCGCTCAGAACCTCTACTCCGAGGCGAACCAACTCCCCCGCCCACAAGATCGTGCGACATACCTCCACGAGTTGGGACAGGTCGGCGGGATTCTTGCGTACACCGTGCCGGAACGAAGTCCTCTCACCAACTATATGGCCCAAATCCGACGTGAGGGCGTTGCTAACCAGATCGACAGCGCTATCCTATGTGAGTCTCAACCCGTCCTGCTACCGTGATCTTAGCTGACCAATTGTGACTGGGCAGATCGTGCCAAACAGCCAACCATCCCTCGCATTGAATTGTACACGCGATACACGGCATCGCTCTGGGGGATGCTAAATGAAAAGGAATGCAAGGTTCCTGCCCGTAACACATGGCCACCAGGCGTATCTCTTCCCCCCACAGCCGCACGCCTCCAAGAGGCCAAAGCTTCCCCTCTCAAGGATAACGGTAGTCTGGAGAGCGCCATCCCCGCCCCCAAGAAGTCGGCGCAGGACAAAGAGCCAGAAGAGGTACGCAGCCCATTGACATCAGTCTTCTAGCTTCGTGAGACTCACGGCCCACGTTTCAGATCATCCCTCCATTTGATTTGCACCTCTTCGTCCAGCCGGCCGAGCCCATATAGCAGCATCCCCACTTATTCATGGTCCCATTTAACCACCCTGCATTCTCAACGCCACCTCCCGATATCCATCCGTAGCGGATCCTCCGTACTGGTTCATGTAGCATTGGACACAACGGACACTGTACTGTAATTGTTGTAATGGATCCGGTTATCAGTCGGCGCACTTCACTCATACCAAATTCAACGTCGAGCTTGAAAGTTGAAAGTCGAACCTCAATGCAGGCCGTCGCACGGTGAGTGGCAGAGTTTCAGTCTGACAATCGCAGACTCGTCATCATTCCCTCAACAACGCTAAGGCTACTCTGCTCCTCTAACCCTACAATATCCACGTCGTCCCCTAAGCGTCCTTTGTTCACGCGTGCAACAATGCTCCCCGGCACGTTGCACATCCTGAGGCCCAAAACCCGTAACCTCGCCCACTTCTCCCACTCTATGCGGTCTAGGGTGGATTCCATATTCCCGAGTCCCTTTCCGCCCGGTGGTTCGTTCAACCACGGATTATACGACAAGTCCAGCACCTCCAGCAGAGGGCATATCCTGGGCAAGCGGTGGACCTGCGGAGCGGGATGGATCTGCGGGCTGGGGACCGGGAGGGCGAGTAGGGCGAGACGCGTAAGCGTGAGAGGGAAAAGGAACAGCGTTGTGGACGGCACTTGGGCATTGAGCACGACGAGCGTGTGCAGCGGCGGGGGCTGGTCCTGCGACGCCGATGACTCCTCCTCCCACGAGCCCCCTTCGGTCTCGTTTTCTCTCGCGTCTGCGGTGTCTGAGTCTAGCTCGGGAGAATGAAGGCTGCCCGGCGGCCCCACCTGCCCGTCCTCCGCCTCCTCAGATCCATCCCCGACTTCTTCCTGTGCCTCTATGCTCGACGATAGGCTCGCAAATAGGTCCCGCTGCAGCGTCGCCTGCGGCCCCATCACGATGACCTCCCCGTCCGCATGGCCCTCAGGCTCGAAGAGGGGATACAGCTTTCCGTTCGGCAGTGGGTCGTGCACCGCCGTGTATCGCAGTACGTCGCGTCTGAACATCGGAGGCAGCACCTCGAGCAGCTCCTCCCGGAAGCCCACCGCGTCCGGGAACGCCGCAAGCAGCACTCGCACGCAGATCTGGGTAAGCGGGACCACCGCCGCCTCTGCCTCTCCTTCTTCTGAGGGGTCCGAGCCTGGATCGCCTCTTCCGCGGTCCGCCTGCGTGCTGGCGGGGAGGAGGGGGACGTCGCTCGACCCAAAGCTCCAGGGAGCATGCGAGAAGACGAGCGACAGGGCCTGCTTGCGGAACGCGACTGTGTCTCTGCTCTCAGTCTGCTGTCCGCGGGGCTGATGATGAGATCTGAACAACCCACTCCAGCTTTTTGGGGGTGGGGGCCCCGGTACGGCGCCGCGCGGATACCCGTGCTCCAGATGGCCCTCGCGGAGGATGGGGAGGGGCGGCGGAGGTAGGGTACGCTCTTCCTCCGGCGCGTTGGCGTATTTGTAGATGTCGGAGAAGGGGAGGGAGGGGTTGTTGTAGGTGCGGGAGCGCGGTGCCTCGAGGTGTGCCTTTGACCGACGGAGGTTCTGCGAGTGTCTGAACTGCTCTCCTCTGCCGCGATGTAAGGTGGATTTGTAAGTATCTTCAATGCATCCTAACCAGTACCGCTGGATAGACGACAATACCTCAAAGTATGAAGCAGGTTATTGACCTCGCGAGATGGGCCAGCTTGTCTTTCATTGCCATCACGTACAGGTCGCATAATCGTGAAGCGTGGATTGCGTCTTATGGGACGCAAACAGGATATCTGAGAGGAAGATGTAAGAGGTACATGGCCAAGGAAGATGGCTATCAATTGTCAATGTGAGCGCGAGACTCCAGTTGCACAGTCGGAAGTGGAGAGCATATGCATTATGAGGGGCGCTAGATCAACTCTATCCCGACATCATGTCATTGCAACTAAGGTCCCCGGGCCTGGGCGAGTGCATACCCCGATCACACATGGTATAAGTTCTCGCAGTATGCAGTTTTCATCGATTGGAGGTGAACATATGGCATACATGGTAGATGATAGTAGTCGTCGTCGTAGTAAACCATGCCAATCATACTCCCTCATACACGCTCGCCCGTGACCCTCCATACGCAAACGAGCATTCCAGAAGCATCAACTCAGTTCATCTGGCGGATGAGCTTGTTGATGTGGGTCTCCCGGTTACCGAAGTCACCGCCCTGGACGAAGTGCTTGAACTTCCGTGTCCTCCAGCCGCCGGTAGGGTTGGAAAGCTTGAAGGGCCAGAGGAAGTTCGACGCCTGCTTGAAGTTGGGGCCGGCGGTGAAGATCTCGTGCACAAGATCCTCGACGGAAAGGATGTCGTACTTGCCGAGGGACTCTTCAATGACGGCGTTGTTGGACAGGGGAATGCGCTGCTTGTCGACCTTGCCGTAGCCGCGCTTGTAGATAAGTTCCCGAACCGACTTCAAGTTGGGCTCGCTAAAAGTGGCGATGAGCGCAACACAAACAACAGGAACGTAGATAACGCACCCATAAGCAACATAGGGTTCAACCAGACGGAGCATCTGCTCGGTCGCCTTCGTGACCTTAACGAAAACACCGTTGTTGATCTGGAGGAGACGAAGGAGCTGGAGGATTTTGCGGGGCTTCGGTGCGATGTTGTTGATACTGAGGATATGTGTCTAGACCTGCAGGAACACTGGAGGAAGAACAGACTCACCCCCGGATACGGACAACAAAGTAGACCTTTGCCTGCGCAGGGACGTAGAAGTCGCCAGCAGCGCGCGCAGCCCGCTTCAGACGAATCTCCTCCTTCTCCGCAGTGAGGTACTGCTTCACATAGGACTCCGCACGCTTGAAGATAACCTTGCGCTTAGCCTTGTTAGCCTACATTTGCGCATGAGCGTTAGCGTTTGCCGCAGACCGAGTGAGAAGATATATCGGAGGTGGATCAGTCCCGAAAGATGGTATGTTTCCGGCAACAGAGTGAAAACGAAGCTCCCACTAGCCAAGAGTTGTGGTATACATCACGAAGTAGAAAACGAAAGAAAATGTAAGTCGTCAACTGAATGTAAACGCACCTTGCGGGCCGCAACGATGGCAGCCAAACGCTCCTCCCGGGCCTTTTCGTTTTGTTTGCGCTTCTTAAGGAGAGTCTCCGGGACTTCGACGTCCTAAACCCACAGTCAGAATATTGTCCGCCAAGCCGGAGGAGTTTCGTTTCACTGACCGAGACGGTCGGGACGCTATATATGCGTAGTTTCAGACTGTTGGGAAACACACTACAATAAAGGATGTACGCACGTAGTTGAGGGGGCCATTGGGAATCTTGAGGAACGACGGGCTTGGGCCTTTGGGCGCAGTGAGGCGCGTGCTGAGACCGGTTCGGTGGCTGGCTGCGACTATGCAGTTTTTCGAGTTTGTTCCCACGGTTGCTGTGTGGAAGCGCCCATGCCTGTTGACTTGTTCATCTCCCGAGTCCTGCGACGGCTTCACTCAATCACTTCGGAATCCGGATATTGCGGTGTCGAACGACACCCGGCCCACCCCTTCCGCTCATTCTTTCCACTTCCCAAGCTCTTGCCACTTCGTCGAAGTTTCAATATCCGTGATGCGTGCGGAGTATTTTGTCTTCGACCCTGCCCCTTGTCGATGCTCCCCACCAATGCCCATTAATCTTTGACGAGGTTTGGGACGTGCCATGGACAAGAACTAGGCTTGTAATGTGATGTCAAGGATGGCCGTGACCAGAGACGCAAGTTATACAGTTTGTCCGAAATGTACCCAAATCACGTCTTGGGGTTTCTATCGCTCTCTCCCTCCACGCTAGCCGCAATTGTCTGCCAATCAACAGAGTCCTCTGCAGCGTGTAACTTGCGTTCGCGTTCTTGCTGCCACTTCTCACGTTTCCACCGCAGCAACGACACAAGTCTCAGCTCTTCGGGCAAGGCGGTGCGGGGGTGTGTCTCGTAGAGGTAATAGGCGAATGCTCCGGTGAAGACACCCAGAATTGGATCGAGAGTCCTGCAAATGTGTTAGAGGTCTGTGAATAGCGTGCCCGTCGAAGTTGCTCACCTCGAGAGCAGTGGCGGAGGCATGGTGCGCGAGTGAGTGTGGCGAGGCGTGCGAGTCACTGCATCACATCCTTTACCCCAGGTGACAGACCAGAACGTATCCGGAAACGTACCTTGAAACCCCTTTCCTCGACCACGCCGTCCGACTCCCAACTCTTGGACTGTCCCAACTCCCTTCCGACGCGCGTTGCCGTCGGCCAGAGATGCGCGTTGGACACGATGCAGCTCGGTAAAACGGAAACGTTGCAATGGGAGTCGGGACGAGACGGAACTTGAGGCGGACGCGTGACGGACATGCTGAGACACTGCGGGCGTCTGCGAACGCGTTGCCCAAAATTTGGGAGACGCGTTTCGTGTCATTGCTCTGTCGGTCTGCACAGTCACCCCAAGGTCGATCCGTCCTCTCCCTGTGCATCCATCTGCTTCGTCCTTCTCCTGTCTATATCGTCGTTCTAAGCTATGGACCGCCAGCTCCGTCCCATCTACGGTTCGCATTCGTCCTGCATCCCCTCGGTGATCATCCACTTAGCTCTCCATCGTTGCATGCGTTACAGAGGCTCTAGACACCAACTCGAACAAGTCCGCGATCCTGGCATGCAACAAGGTTCTCAAAAAGCATCCCCAAAATCCTCTGGTCAAGGTGCGCGCGGATCCTTATTCCCTCTCGCAAGCCCATCGCAACCTCAGTCCGTCATAGGCCCTCAAAGCGCTGGCACTCGTGCGCTCTCAAAAGGTCGAGGAGTCCCTAATCCTCTGCGATGAAGTTCTGGCCTTGAAGCCCGTGGACGACCCCACATTAACGGCGATGATGCATGTCTTGCGCGGACTTGGCCGTCGTGAGTAGTCTGGTTCTTCTATATGCCTCATTGAGGTGTCATACATTCGCCGTAGACATGGATATGGTCGCTATGTACGAGGACGCCTACAAGCAGCAACCTGCAAATGAGGAACTGGGCACACAAACGTTCTTTGCGAATGTGAGGATCGGGAACTGGAAAGCCGCACAGCAGGTGAGCCCAAACCTTGTTTCCGAGGTTTTCGGACCTAGATCTATGGAGTCAGATCGCCACCAAGATGCACAAGCAGTTCCAGGGCGACCACTACCTGTACTGGAGTGTTGTGTGCACACTTCTTCAGGTACGTCCAAGCTCCCCGTCGTACGCGCGTGTCGCCAAATATCCCATCAATTAGGCGAACGACCCCACAACGCCCGAGAGTCTCCGTACGATCCTATTCAAGCTCGCGCAGAGGGTTCTCTCGCAGTCACAAACGCCTTCGTCCTATCATGCCGAACGATTCCATCTACACGTCACCGTGCTCAAGGAGCTCAAGCTCTATGACGAGGCATACGAGATGGTTGAGAGTGATGCGGGGAAGATTATCTGCGCAAACACCCTTGTATGCGAAGAGCTTCGACGGGACATCTGGAAACTTAAAGGTCTCACCAAGGAGGCGGGTGAGCGTGGCGAGAAGCGGATACTCGAGGCGAAGTGAGGGACCATGCATTCCACTGAACGCGTCTGTATGCTGAAGCCATCGTTCTGTGCCGGCGTATTCAGGGACCGGAATTGGCTAGAGTTCCTCGCCGTCTTGGACGCTACGTTTGCCAACCCGGAGGACAAGCCTGCAACTTCGGAGAACATTACGAAGACGCGCGAATTCTTCGGAAAAGTTGTTGAGGAGGATGGCGTGAAGGATCGGTCTGCTCACCTCGGGCTCCTCGAGCTTGAGAAGCGTTCAAGACAGCACGGCCTTGCGACGGACTCCACGACCCTGAACTCCCTTCTGGAGGCGTACTTCCAGAACTTTGGCGGGAAGCCTTGCTGTTACGAGGACCTTCAACCTTACATAGAGCTGGAGGGCGAGGAACTTGCGCGGTGGACATCAGTACTGGAGAAGCAGACTGCATCTGCGGTAAGAGTTCCCTTCATTTCGTTGTGACGATATCTCTTATGTCATGGCAGACTTCAGTACCGGACCTCTGGCGTTATATCAACGCCCAGAAGCTCCTCCGTTACAACCTCCCTTCCTCAACGCTTACACCCGAAGGGGAGATCCACTGGGCCTCTCAGCAAGTAGACGCTTATTTGGAAGGTCTCAAGCTCGGCAAAGATCTTCCGTCTTATGAGCTTCAGCATTCAGACGACCTTGCTATCCTCGCTGCTCAGGCGTTCGTCAACGCATGGAAGCAGACCGGCGATGACTCGCACCTGTACAACGCCGCGGCGCTCCTCGAGTATGCCATCTCCCGGAGCAAGATGTCGTACCAGGTCCGCTTGCACCTGATTCGGATATACCGCCTGCTTGGCGCACCCTCGTTGGCCTTAGAGCATTACAGGAGCATCAACTTGAAGCAGGTACAGAACGACACGCTCTCGCATTTCATACTCTCAAGAGCGTCGACATTCTCACTGTCGTCGATGGGTGACCTCACTTACACGACTGAGTGCATGGAGTCGAGCCGTATCTACTTGTCCAACTCTGAGGAGGTAGGTGGCCATGACAGTTATCCCACCGCAGGCTGTGAACCATTTTTGTTTCAGACCGCCGAATTGATCGTTCGCGCCTTCATCAACGAGAAGTACTCTCAGGTTAGTACGAATGTCACCCACGATATTACGAGCGCAACTGAGACCCAAATGAAGATTCCCGACTTCATCGTCTTCGAGGATCGGCTTGACAACTCGTTACAACGTGATCTCATCAAGATGGAACATGTCCGCATGAGGGTCGCTCACGAGCAGGTCAACTCTGAACTTGTAGATATGGAGCTCATCGAGCTGAAGTTCATCTTCGATCGTTGTATGCTATTGTTTTGTCGTCCGTGCCGTCTGATTCCCTGCTAACAAGCTAGCTAGTACACCATGACAACCGGGACTTCTCCATCCTTGCCAATTACCAACCTCGGACTGGCCAGACGTTCGATCAGCAAACCCAGTTCTTCCAGAAGAGCCAGGGGGTACGTCGGTGAATGTACGCCACAATGTCTACGTGTCACTCATCAGTTGTGTTCTAGCTCGGTTGGCTCTGGGTATTCTTGAAGATCTACATCAAAGGCTTCCAGTTGGCCAGCGACCTCGATGACACTGTTGAGGACAAGCTGCTCATCGGTGACCGCCCCAAGCCGAGCCAAGACCCCGAGACGAAGCTGCCTCTGAAGGACCGCTTAGCAGCCAGGAAACAGGAAGAGATCGACGAGGTATCTTCGTCCCCACCTGCGCATCGCAGCGCTGTGCTGACGGATGTCCGTAACGTAGCTGTCGAAGGACGAGGCGCTGTTCTATGACTATGCTTCTGCGCTGTCGCAATGGCTCACTCCCTACCACGATTACGCTCGCCCACCACCATCGGTCGTCCTCGCCGAGGCAGCGAAGATGACGGAGCAGAAGACCGGGCATCCGCTGAGGGGGCTCGAGATCTCTCCGGAGATGTTGGCGAACGGCAGCGCAAAGAAGGATGAGGAACCTCCAGTGGTCGTCGAGCCCCCTGCGATGATCAGCGCGTACTTCGATGGTGCGTCTACTCCCCTTATATGCTGTCTGATTGCTACATAGTTGTACTGATGGCCCGTTTGCAGAGATGTCGAAACGGTTCAAGGAGGTGTTCGAGGGCAAGACTCTGCCTCACGAGCTTCTCCACGTTGTCACCCTCACGCAAGAGGCATGTCTTTTATTCATATTGTGATGACATTTGTATTGACTCTCTTCAGGCGTTCCTTCTCTTTGTGATCGAGACAACACGATTCAAGGCGTCGCCAGTCATTAAGCAGAACAAGTTTGGTGGCGTAAGCATGACTTCTGCACTGCGTGATAGTTCGGACCCTTAACATGTTAATCCGCCACAGCTCACTCAGTACATCAAGGACATCCGGACTAAGTCGACCGCCCTCCTGACGGAGATCTCGAGTGCTTTGATCAGCCGAGCAGAGGCACAGGCTACCGCCGAAAGTCGAAAAGCCTTCACCAACGCTTGCAAGCCGATCATCCGCGAGTCTGAGGTACATTGTTCTGTTGCCTGAAGGCTGTATGTGGCACTGACCTAGACCGGCACGCCTCCAGCTGGACCACGACTTTGTGTTGAATGTCGCGAAGAAGGTAACCGATGCGCAGAAACAGATACTTGAAGGCGTTGGCAAGGGTATGGCGAAGGTCATGAAGAACCATGCGTGAACACGCTTTTTTAGATGGGACCTGGGACTTGGGACGGACATACGACCTTGTAGACACGACACGACTGGCACATCACCACTCCACACAAGTATAACACATTGATATTTATAATTGCAATACATCTAGTTACGATGCTCTACTCTCTTATAACTTGCTTGCGAGTTCAAGATGTGTTCTCGGAAGCCGTGTAGTGTGAGATCGACTGGCCACATTTTATGTAACTGGGTCAAAGCGAGGGTCAGACTGGGGTCAGATCGCCGCTGCGGCACAGGCGAGGACGTGACGTGACTGTTCCCATTATGGATGCCTGACGCGTCTCGTCACTAGTACTTGTCACTCACACAATATTCGCGGGTGGCGCGTCAGGGCGCGTTTCATCCACAGTCCCACCACCCTACGCTTTTCCTCGTGCACCTCCAGCACTCCTCTCCTCGGCTTTCCCCTATATCACCTTCGCTTAACCAACACAATGAGCTGTAAGTTTCGACATTCCTTAGCATTGTCACGCTTGCTGAGTCTATTGCTGCAGATGGTGAGAACCCTTTCTACGGGGGCGCAGGCGGAGGCTATCTCTCTCAAAACTCGCCGTTTGGGAGCGGAGGAGGCAGCCCTGGAGGAAGTGGACGCGTAAGTGCCTCCGTGACATACACAGTTCAACCGTCTGACGCGCATTCCCGAGGAAGCGGGCTGCCTCTCACTCCCTCCGACCTGTAACCTTGAAACAACTCGTCGAAGCGACGATAGAGCATTCCGACGCGGACTGGAAGATTGGCGATGTTGAAGTTGGGCAGGTGCGTTGACGTGCGCGTATTCCGTTCTCCACACCTTAAACCCGCTCGTTCGCCCCCTATAAGGTCACGGTGGTCGCGCATGTACTTTCTGTGCAAGCACAGACAACAAACTGCGTCTACTTGCTCGACGACGGTACTGCTCAATTCGAAGCGCGAAAGTGGGTTGACGCTAACAACGAAGAGGACGGCAAGCGGGAGATCACGTACGCACCTTCTACAGCTATTCCCCTTCTGCATTCCTGACTCGGTCAAAGGGAAAATCGTTATGTTCGTGTGTTGGGCACCCTGAAGGTGTTTGGACAGAAGCGATACATAACAGCAACACACATCATCGAGATCCCTCCCGAACGTGTATGCGATGAGCTCTCTTTCCACATCTCGGAGGCGGCGATGGTGACTCTCATCTTCGAGCGCGGTCCTGTATGTATTTCCTACCTTCGCCCCTTTACGTGTATGCTCACCATTGTGCAGCCTCCTCGACCAAGTGAGGGCACATCGACGAGTCGCCTGAACGCGGGTGTCAGTTCGACATCTGCGTACTCGGTCTCCTCTAGTGGTGCTGCCATCAATTCCGCGCAATACGCGACTCTGTCGCCGCTGCAACGCCAGATCATCACTTTCCTCGTCTCACAACCGAAAACGGAGGAAGGCATCCACGTCGGTGCAATAGCCAGGCATATCGCGAGCCTCAATAGTGGTGGGCATTTGAATGCCGACGGCATCAGGTAAGATTCCTCACAACAGCTCACCCCAGTCACGTAGTCTAACGATCGTGACATCGCATACAGCAAAGCATTGGATGAACTCAGCGACCAGGGCCATGTTTACACCACCATCGACGACTCCCATTTCGCTGTGTCCGAGTGAAGTAGCTATCGCACATGTGTATTGTTGCATTCGTCCTTGCTATCGAGTTCGCAGGCCCTTTCTCTCTGTGCCTGTGTGCTATGTTTTTAAGTCGAGCTTGGGCCGCGCGCCGCGCTGCGGTAGAAGATCCGGCGGTTGACATCAAGTTGACATTCCTTTACGTTGTTCTCATCGATAAAAGGTTTCCCAAGGACCCGAGCTTGTAGCACCTAACTTACCGACAACCGTCATGACCGCGCCCCAGTCTACAGATACTCCAGTAGACCTTCCTGCTAAAGTGCGTGGCCAAACTTGCAGATGATGTGGTCCCGGATGTCTGAAGCCGGGGTGGCAGCACGGCGTCTCGCCAGGCGGAATTCGCCCAGTGACGATACGGCAACTTCTCGATGCGACACGCCAACACTCCGATGCGCCCTTTCATATCGGCGACATTGAAGTCCACCGCGTGCGTGCTCATGTGCTAAATACTAGCCCCCCTATTGGTAGCGCCGACCGCCAGCTGAGGTGCCATTCAGATCTCTCTTGTGGCGCATGTGGTGTCCGTCCGTACATCTAGTGAATCATTGACCGTGTACGAGCTCGAAGATGGCACCAGCCGCGGCCGCATCTCCGCTAGACAGTGGGTGTCGGACGCGGGCTGCGACAAGCTTCCGCACAACTGCGACCAGCTCTACGTACACATAGTCGGGCACCTGGACCGGAAAGTCGAGCTGTATGCTAGAAACTGGGTCATCGCCGAACACATCCATGCGGTCACTGACATGCCCGACCGCCTGTTCTTCCATACCTTGGAGACTGCGGTCACGACTCTGAGCCTGGAGCGCGGACCTCCGGTACGTTCGTTCTTAATGCACTGAGCGATGTACTGTGTCAGGTCTCACTTCATGCTGCGGCAGCGTGCCGAAGCCCCAAAGCGTCGAGCCTCGTAACGCCATGATGGTGCCCGCAGCACCTCCCGTCCGCCGTGATGAGCCGGCGACTCCCCGGCCAAGTGGGGTGGGTTCAAGCCCACAGCCACAGTCTGCAGTCCCTGTTCGTATCTGGAGCCCAGACCCTCCTACAACATCAAATTCACCTCGACAGCACGCCCCGCGTACACCGGCGCAAGAAGCTGCGTCGGCCACGCCGATCCGACAACCAACTCCTAGAAGACAGCCCACTCTGGCGACGAGCCCATCCCCCTCCCCGCCTCCGAGCTCGTCATCGCCGGGTCCGTCTAGCCCTACAGCTCCCCGGGCGCCCTCACCTCCACAGAGACCCTCCAGTGAGTGCTTCGCTACTCACGTCGTTAGATAGCAAACGGATGGCGTCTTTTAATAGGAACCACGGCGGGCAGGCGTCGCCAGCCGGGCATCAAGCGAGACCCGTTCGCGGACCTGACCGTCCTTCAGCGAGCGATTCTCCTGCAGCTCATGAATGCGCCACCGTCCGAGCTTGGAACGCATGTGTCGGCAATCGCTATTGGAGTTAGCCACCACGACGTTAGCTCGGATCAGGTTGGGTAAGGCTCCCCACAAAATCGTGTACTTTCGAGTCGTTGACAGTAGTTTTACCCAGGGCCGCGTTGGATGAGCTGGTGGAGCTTGGACATATCGATTCGACCATCGATGACTCCCACTATGCTGTCAAGACCAGTCATTATCCGAGGAGCCCCTAGGGAGGAGACGCCTATGTGTTGTTTGAAGTACAGTACCTTGGTTTACTCTGTTAGTACGTCTGACAGGTTCAATGTGATCTGTCCCATTATATTGTATGCTGGCGACAGAACGTACAGAGCGAGGCTCCGATGTCAACACCAAAGTCCTAACGTGTTCGAGAGATCCATCTTTGGCACCGCGGCCTGTACAGTACTAAAACAATACAACCCATCAGGAATTATGAATCTACGCTCTAGGGCAGAATCTAACTATGTTCCAGCTCGTTCCTTCGCCCCTTCAGTGGGCGATGAATAGGCTGGCTGTGCCTTCAGGAATTGCGCTATGTCATGCGCAATCCAATCGTGCATTTTTGACGATGGGTGGAGGTTGTCAACCCAAATCTCGCCGCCAGATCGTGAAACGTGCTCTGGCCCAAACCCATGTGATATAGGATCGTCGAGAACACGATTGAATGTGTCCCACGATGAGAAGAAGAGCGCGGTGATGTCTGGGTGGGCCGCAGAGAACTGGAGGATGTGCTCTCGGAGCGTGGAATTCCACACTTCGTATATGCGGCCGAATTCAGGCTGGACATTTGAGAAGGCTACGCCTGGCAATTGACACGGGTTTCAGCGGGTCGCTTAAAGGAGAGGGTGAAAGATTATCAACGAACCGACGGGAGATCGGTGAATTGGCGGGACATCGATGAAGAGGAAATTCCGGGCACCCGCTTGGTATACAGCTTCTTGTTCGACGAAAAGCTCTTTGACAGTGTTTGCGACGGATCCTGTCCCTATCCGCCTGTTCCAAAAAGGACAGTCAGGGCTGAACATCGGTATCGTGCGAGCACGAGCCAGGCTTACGCGCAGTCGTTGATACCAATCCAAGTGACTGGCAGGGTCGCATGCACATGTCGACGGCGGAATTGTGAGTAGAAGAAAGATAGACAGACGGTGGGCAGGAGCTTACTAAATAACGTGTCCTCGGCGTTCCAGGGGGCCCAGGACGGCTTCTCACCGACACGGGGTAAGAAGTTGACTTGTACCTGCTTTCGGACGCCTAAAACGGAGTCGCCACCGACGGCGTAATCGTAGACGAGAAGGCGGTTGTCGGGGCTGTACTCAGTGATGAGGTATCCAACCCAGTTGGGCATGGCGGGCTCCGCCCAGGTGATGCCAGGATACTCGATGCCGAGGGGAGCCTCGTCGGAGGGGATGGTGTCCTTTTTGTTGTAGATGAAGCCGACATCCGAGTAGGAATCGCCGCTGGATTGACACGGGGCGCTGGATTTAGAAGAGAATTCGGCCGACATTCGCAGAGATCCCTACAAGATCACCAAATGTCGCAGACCAGCGTAACCACACCAGGTTGGGCCAATCACTTTCGGGTGGTCCACAGCCATGCAGGGTGAGTCTGTAGGCCGTCGGAGGTAAGTAAGGGAGGATGGGAGTTAGGGCGCGCACGGCGAGGCGAGGCCTGGACTGGGATGATGGAGTTCGTTCTGGGATGATCAGTGGGAGAGGTGAGCGTTGAGGTGAGCGCTGAACACTTTATCGGCGACCTGTCGACGCCTCCGACTCCGAGGCCGCATCCGTCCAAAGTCCGTTACTTACTCAGTCTTATTGTACTGTACTGTAACTTATTTGTGCTTGTCCCGCTATGAGCGTTTGTCTACACTAAGTTCAGGACAGTCGACAGTGATCGGCGATCCGATCTCCCCACGTGAGACGGGCAATACCCCAGGGCGCTCAACTGGACCTCTACGGTCCTCCTCCTGCAGCTGTGTCCTCATCCACCCTCCCCCTCCTCCTCATCTGCTCACGACTCTCATGACTCTTTAGTCTCATTTATTATTTCGCTCTGCTTGCTTTCTCTTGCTCTTGAACGGTCTGCATCATCCTGATTTGTTGTATACTCCATTCCGACATTCCCGGGTCTCGCGCATCTTTCAACAATGCTGCCGTCATTCTCATGGCTCCCTTCATTGCCTTCCATCGACTTCAGTCTACCTTCCAGCATACAGAAGCGCTTTATCTCCTTTGCCCTCCGTCAATCCCTAGGTCATCTCCTCAAACCCGGTCAGCTCGATATCCAACAGGTCGACTCCCAAATCGGGTCAGGTTACGTCCAGGTCCGGGACCTTGAGCTCAGTAATGAGGTAAGTCCCCCCTTCGCCTCCTTTGCACATATGCTGTACTCAGGTTATAGGCCATCAATGCACTTATCATCGGCCTCCCTATCCGATTGCATGACGGCTCTCTAGGCAAAGTCACTGCTCGCATTCCATGGCCCAATCCCCTCACCTCCTCCGTCGGCCTCTCGCTTGAGTCCCTCCATGTCACGTTCTACCTCGAGCCGACCGTTTCCTCGCAAGCAGACCGTCCGTTTGTGGATAATCTTGCCGACTCTGTCGCGTCGGTCGCGGAAACTTTCATCCACGAGGAATTGACACCTAATGAAGAGGCCACCCTTCGTGAATCCTTCCATCCCGAATCCACTGCATCCTCCGTGTCTTCGGTATCGCACGACCCACTTCCTGGCGGACTGGACCCCTTTATGTCGGAAGAAGAGGTCCATTTCAGCGAAGCCGACCCTCCTGGTGTCTCCATCTTCGCTACGCTTATCGAACGACTGCTTGCCCGCTTTCAGTTCGACGCGACCGATACTAGGATAACGATCGTCAACCCTCCGCAAGCTAGCTTCACTGTAATCATCCCAGACATTCGATATGGAACGGAATCGCAAGACGTGTCTGATCGCGCGGCAGATGGCCCCACTGCGTCGTCTGAGACGCGTCCTGGAGGCGAGACACGCAAGGTGACGGTGTCTGGTGTCACTATAACCACTCGTTGTTTGCGGCCTTTGAGTCCACAACCCTTGAGCTCTCAAGCGGCATCGACTCCCAAGGGCTCTCCTCCCGGACCTTTCGATTCACCTGTCTCAGAAGCCCATCCACCTAGGACTCCCCCTCATTTCTCACCTGCTCTTCCAGTCGAATCGTCGCCTCCATCCTCACCCGAAGTATACCTGGCACCGCCGATTGTTACTGCCGAATCTCCGTTTGAACCACCGCCATCGTCTCCGCGTTCGGATTCATCTGAGATGGACGAGGAAACGCAGATGTACATGTCACAGTCCATCCTCGGGCTTCCTCCACGACCTGTGTCCCCCGCAAGCTCGGTGGCCAGCAGCATGTATCAGAGCGCAGTGGACTCCTCAGAGCCCGATCCTGGTCTGGATGACATTCCAGAGGAAGACCCCCCTCGATCGCCGAGTCCAACACCATCCGACAGGCCGCCGCAACCGTCTCCTTTGCCGTCGTCCTCCGTTCTAGACAATATTCCTGATATGACAGAAACACCGCCAACACAGTACTCGGAAGGAGTTCCAGCCCCATCGCCACCCACAGCGCCTTCACCTTCCCGCCCGCTCAAGGTTCACACAATGGACATCGAAGATGAGACAGTCCTGTTCTTTGGATCTGAGCCGATCGAGCTTCGCCTCATCACCCCTCCCCCATTCCGCCCCGCACCAGCTCGCACAGCGCAATCTACATCGTCCTCAGGACCGCGCGACGGCCAACGGCCGGGGCATGCGACAGGGGACGCTAATGTCATTCGTCGGGACAAGATTCGAATTGAGCTCTCGATGGGTACGATTGCGTGCGCTTTCAGCGCGCGACAAGTCCGAAGCCTCATTGACATCGCGGACTTGTGGACGTCGCATACAGTTCCTGCGACCGAACACCAACCATCCAGCGATACGGGTTCGCTACTACCCTTCGACGACGTAGAAGGACATGTCCGTGTCCGTGGTATTGTTGTTCTTCTCTTGCCCGCTCTGCGCTCCTCCGGTGCAAATCCAGATGACGCGCTGACCGAGTATTTTGCTCGCCCTTTGGTTCCTCCCCATTTGCTGCGAGGTTATACCCGAATCCACATCGAGGGTATCGGGGTGTCCTTGTCGATGAAACGCGCAGACCCTCCTAAGGGCAGGCGACTACCCGCAAAACGAGATCCTCCTTCGACAATCGTAACGTTCACTGTTACGGATGTATCTGTGTTCGCCTTCCTCCCCCGCACTGGTTCGAATGGCGAGATGACCGCCTCTCCTATCCTTATCACCGACCCTCATTTCCCTTCGCAGTACCCTACGACTCATGTCCACCCGAACCTAGGCACAACAACCGAACCCAGCCCTTCACTCCCAAACTTCGAGGTTATGGACTGGACAGACCCCACTCAACGGAGCATAACTGCGAAGCTATCGCTATGGCGTACTAAGCCGATGCAACACCCCTCTACGGCCGGTTGGTCCCCATCACAGCAGCCAGGCGACGATGAGTATCCCTTTCTGTCTTCACCCGGGACGAGTCCACCACGGCGGACATCCGACTTTCCAAAGGCCGCGAGCTCGCCATCCGCTCGTCCAATACCTGTTGTGCTGCCGTCGTCCCCGGGTCGACTCGGGCTTGCTGGCGCCACCCCTCCTGGCCGAAGTGTTCCTCCGCCTCCGAAGCAGTCTACACCAGCACTTTCCGTGAAGTTCCGGTCCGCGCCTTCTCGGCCCAAGGAGGGCAATGGTAATGCTGAAGTGCACGTTGCCTTGGCCCCGCTCCATGTTTTCGTGGACACTGGCAAGCTGCTAGCTCCTGGGGAGTGCGGGAAGAGCGAGGTCCTTCAGTTCGCTGAAGAGCTCACTACGTCGTCTCAGGGTGTGGATGCGGAGGATGTTGTCCATGGTGATCCGGAGGAGGGCGTGTTTGACGACGAGCCCGAGGAGTACCGTGCTTCCGTGCCGCGAGGGGCCGAGTCACACCACGATCGAGAAGCGGAGCGGGAACGAGAACGACGCAGGCTAGAGCAGCTTGTTTTACAGGACCTCGATCTTGGATATGACTACCACGACCGTGAGCAGGCCAAGGTCGCTATCGCTCCGACGTCGCGGCGTTCAGGGGTGAGCCGCATTCAAGCCTTTGTGTATCTGATTTGCTTTGTTGACGTCCCGGCACCGAACGTAGAGGAAGAAGAGGCCGAAGGCTGATGGACCCGCAGTTTCGATCACCATCCCTGCGATTCGTGTGGAGATCCGCACGCCGCCTCCCCCAAACCGATCCCCGCGCGCGGGAGCACTGGTGCTGGACATACACGATCTGCGTGTTTCGCCTGGATCTGCAGGCGAACAGGATGCGGCTCCGACCGCGAGGTTTGGTACCGCGGAAGAGATATATGATCATCACGTCCCGAATCAGCAGCTACGAGGGCAGAGTACCGTCGTACTGGGTGCGAGCTGGAAGCGAGTAGTCGTGGCGTATTCCATCGTTGGGGAGTCGAGAGCTCGAGCGATCTTGTCACTGGGTTCACTCTCGCGTGCAGAAGGCAACCACTTCGGCGTGGGCACGCCTCCAGCGCGAGAGTCGAGCGGGCATGGGCTCCGGCCCCAGGTCACTGTTAGCCAAGCCCAAACTACATCTCAGTTGGACGGTGCCTCGTCCGTCAACAAGACCGCTGTCTCAGTCGACCTTCCGTCCATCCACGGAGAGCTGTCTAAACCTCTCATTGACGGCCTGCAGCTATGGGCTGACGACTTGACGCAGCTGGTGGAGAGGGCATTCGCGGAACAACCCGGGTCGAAAGAGGGTACGCAGCGGGGCAGTGGTCATTCAAGCTTGATCGGTAGCCGCTACTTCGCTCACGCGAGCACCGTTGGGAGCGGCACGGAGAGCGGTGGTGCGAGCCTTGCCAACACTATTACTGCTCGACCTGAGCAGCGCAGCGAGACAGCGGTCAAGATCGCTATCGCAGAAGGTCTGCGCCTTGTCGCATGTTTGTATGTTGACGACTGACGACGCATTTCGTAGTCGTGGTGAGGTTGTTGGTGCCGAGGGAGACCGATGGGCAGATCATAGCGGTTCGGCCATTCGATGCGACTGCCTCTGACGTCGACGTCTTGCTTGAGCTCAAGCCCGAGGGGAAGGTGCGTAGCCTTATCCACATATCCGATATCAACCCCTTATCCATGATATGATTAGGACGAGACTGTGGCAACTGTTGGTGTCATGGACTTGAACGTATATGACCTTTCGACGACCGGTCGCAACTGCTTCCTCTCATTGACGACTCCTCGCTCATTGGTGCGTATGACATTGACAACACTTGCGGGGGCGTGTCATTAATGTAGAGGGGCAGAACACCACCGCGCGATCTGCCATCAAGCTCCGCTTCACGTCTTTGGTCGTACCAGAAACGACGGCGAAAGAATCGAGAGTGCGGCTTACAGTGGATGGTATCACCTACAACTTCCACCCCGACATCGCATGGGCCGCAGACATTGGCCGCTTCGTCAAGGCGCCTCCTGGGGTATGGGTCCTCTGGTCGCTGATGTCCTATATGACGTGTTGATTACTACTGTCCTACAGGCTTTCGAGTCAGTGGTTCCGAGCGAACGGACACGGGTAAACATCAAGGTCCACGACACCTCCGTACGGCTGTTTGCGTCGACGCACAAGGGTGCCCTATTGCCCTATATCGAGGAGCTCGAGTTCTCAACTGTCATTGAGGGCAATTCGTCGATTATGTCGATGAACCTTGGAGTGCCGTCGTTTTCTCTACTGTTGGTCGATGACGTGACAAGTAACGACGGTGATGTTACACCTGCGCGTGCGTCCTCGGCCGTGCACGGCGTCCCATTCTGGAAGGCCAGTGTGTGCAGTCTCCCATCGCGGGCTCCTAGCTGACATTTGGATATAGGCTGGGGGCTATGTACTGATTACAGACATATCGGACCTTGTTCTATCGCTCAGGCAAGATGCTTCGGTGACGCCTGTTGACAGTCGGGTGAGTACGTCCCCAAAGGACTTGTATACAGATGTGTTTACGAATTCGTAGCTGGTGGTTGACCGAGGCAATCTCCGCATACACATGTGTGCCGACACAATGGGAGCTCTAGGTGCCTTCATTGGGGACCTCTCTTCCGCCTTCAAGCCGCCAGAAGCTGCGTAAGTACGACTTACTCTTGTCGTAGTAAGGGGCTCTGACGTTTCCGTAGACGTCCTGAACCCAAGCCGAAGCGCGAGCCCCCAAATGTCACTGAAAGGGCAGCATCATCTCGCGGACTGCTCGGTAAAACCTCTGCAGATTTATGCTCTTCAACAATTGCTCACCTCTGAACCTAGCATCTCTTGATGAGCAGGCGTTCAAGCGCCTTCCGGAAGTTGGAGCAGCCCCAGATATGATTGAGGATGATCTACCGACCAATGCAGATTACCTCGACGAGCATTTTGGGGCTGCTGCCGGGCTGCGGGAGTTCAGCGACGAGGAGTTCGAAGTATCGGATATTGAGAGCTCCTATGTTCAACATGCTGCCGTGGAAGGTCCGAAGGGCGCAACAGCTGCGTTCGGCGGCGAAACTATCAGGATGCTCCGTCCTGAAGGTTTGCACATCGTCGAGAATTACTTCGAGACACTCCCGCCTGACCCAGGAGAAGCTGCGAGGTACGTCATTCGGGCAGTTCGTCATTATACGTGTGGTGACTTTTCCTTTGAGCTTCGGGGATACTACCTTTCAGGTCAGGGCTCATGAGTTCAACGCGACTCTACTCCTATACGATGGTTACGATTGGATTCGCACGAGGAAGGTCATCGAGGAGAAGGCCAAGGAGATGCGGCGGAAGCTTGCGAAGATCCGCCAACTGGTCGCGAGCGGACAGACCCCAGACCCGAGCGTCGAGGAGACTAGTGCCCTTCTGTTCAACTCCGTCTACGTCGGTTTGGACCACAACGTAGATGAGCTAGAGCCTGGAGCGCTCATCGCTGCGATTGACGAGGAACTGAATGAGGAGTTCGAGACGAGCACCCAGAGCTCTTGGCAGTCGCTGAAACCGCAGCCATTAGCGTCGCCTGGGAGAGGCGGCGCTCATGCATGCAAGCCTCATCGCAGGCGTCTCCACAGATCGAAGGGGCCCAGCATTGAGATCAAGCTCATGAACCTCGACGCAGAGGTAGACCAATATCGTCCAGAAGGTGCCCTTGTCTCCCGTACTTTCGCCACCGTGAAAGATGTCGAAATCTGGGACCATATCAAGACATCGACCTGGAAGAAGTTCCTGACCAGCCTTCGTGCGGACTCGCACGGGAACGTCCGCGAGACTGACTCCAATATGGTCCGCGTCGAGTTGCGTATGCTCCATCCTGTTCTCGGGCACCCGTCCGAGGAAGCCAGACTTCGGGTAAAAATATTCTTTCCATAATTAGAGCGTGTTCTCATCTACCCGCAGGCGAAGATCCTCCCGTTGAGGCTTCATGTCGATCAGGACGCTCTTGACTTCCTGAAACAGTTCTTCGCTTTCAAGGATCCCGATGCTGCTCCTCCAGCCAGCTCAGAGCCAGCTGATGAGATCTATTTCCGTGCGTGTGACTTTAAACAAGGCATAGACACTATCTAACCCCGCAATGTAGAGCAAGCCGAGGTCTTCCCAGTTGACATCAAGCTGGACTACAAACCTCGTCGAGTAGACTATAGGGCGCTTAAGGAGGGTCGGACCATCGAACTCATGAACTTCTTCCACTTCGACGGTGCCGAAATGACCTTGCGGCACATCACGTTGAAAGGGGTAGGCTGCTTCCTTTGACGGCTCTCGGTACCATTTGTGATTGACAATTCGCGTAGATCACGGGGTGGCCAAGGTTTTTCGATTTGCTGAACGATCTATGGACGCCAGATGTCAAGGCTACTCAACTGGTTGACGTCATCTCCGGGGTCTCACCCATCCGTTCCGTCGTGAATGTCGGATCCGGAGTCGCCGACTTGGTCCTGTTGCCCATTGCTCAATACAAGAAGGACGGACGCGTCTATCGCGGGCTGCAGAAGGGCACGAACGCATTCATCAAGTCGACTGCCATGGAAGCGATCAGGCTCGGTGCTCGTCTTGCGACAGGGACGCAAGTCATCCTGGAGCAAGCTGAGACTGTGCTGGGTGGTCAGTTCAAGGACGAGGTCATGGCGGAGGCTGTCCAGGTCCCGGCTATGGTAGATTTCGACGAGGACGAGTTGGACGAGGAGACGAGAGACCTCATTAGCAAGTACGCGGAGCAGCCAGTGAATGTCAAGGAGGGCGTGCAGTCGGCGTATAAGAGCTTGAAGCGCAACCTTAACTCGGCAGCTCAAACCATCCTTGCGGTGCCTATGGAGGTGTACGAACGCTCAGGAAACGAGGTATGTCCAATAATATGAGAATCTCGAACAAATACTGACGTTCAACTAGGGTGCCGTCCGTGCTGTGGTCCGAGCCGTCCCCATTGCCGTGTTGAAGCCCATGATCGGCGCAACGGAAGCCGTTAGCAAGACGCTTCTCGGGCTTCAGAATACACTAGATCCTAACATTCGCCAGGAGAACGAGGCCAAGTACAAGCAGCGATAGAAAACATCTTGTCTCAAACCTTGCATTTACACTTGCACTTTCATCCACTGTACTTCCATACGCACGCTTGTAGTTACTCATCTCATTCACATTACCAGGAACATGTTTCATAGCATGCACGTGTACAATACATAGCAATACACCGACCGTGAACTGACCGCAAAGCATAACGACATGAGAAGCCGGGAAGGGAAGAAAAGGAGCGGAGAGCTCAGTCGATCTCCATACCCATCGACCGACCTTCGCCGGCAACGAGCGCACTCCGCGTTTTGGTCCCGACCTTGATCTTCTCCTTGATTTTCTCCGCTTGAGGTGTAATAGGCTGAACAAGCTTGATCGAGGTCTTCTCGAGGTTGCGCTTTCTGTGCGCCTTGAGCTTTTCCCTCGCGACAGCCATTCTGGATGGTGTCAGTCAGCATAGTCAGGGGGATTGCAGAATCGAACGGACGAACCTGTTCTTCCAGAACGCATGCTCCCGCTTCTGTTTTACCTCCGCTATCCTCTTCATCGCCTTCACCGTCGTCTGGACCAGCTCGCGGTTGTAGCGGACAGGGACGTTTCTCCTCTTCTCGAACTCGATCGTCGAGTCCTACAGCATGCCATGAAGACCGGGATATCGGAGAAAGATCGGAAGAGCGCTCACGATAGTCATCTCTTTACCAGCAGCCTTCCGGAACGCCTTCGTCCAGCGTACTTTCCGCGGATTGCGCTTCATCCTGGGGCGCAGTCAGAACGGAAGGGGGTGTCATCCTGGTATGAGATCTTACTTGAAGTTCTTGTTGCATCTGTAAAGGGAATATTTAGACTCGTCCAGCAAAAGTGCAGGAACTGAACTCACTTTGAGCTGCAGAACCGGAAGACCTTGGCATCGTTCCGGACGAATGCGCTCCCTGCAAACGAGATCAGCCCATGACTACCAATCCCAAGATTACAGAACACACCATGTCCTGGGTAGACGCTTTTTGAACAGAAGTAACACTTGTCGATACGCATAGTGGCAGCAAGTCGGCGTGCATGGAGAAGCGGGGAGCGACCCTCCCCAGGTGAAACGCGTCTGCCTAGAATTTATTAGGCGCTCATTGATGGCAAACAAGTACAAATAAACCTGGTATATTAGCCCCCTCGCGGGCTTGGCGCGCCCGATGGACGACCCTTCCCGCATCCCCATACGACGTCGTCACGATGTACACGTTGCGTTGTGTCCACCAAGCTCATATCCGCCCTCATTTCGTGTGCCCTCAACTCTCCTCAATACCCGCTAGAATCAAGACTGTCAAGCATCGGCGTGACAAGTTTTCAAGGTCTTCACACACCCCAGCAGTTTCAAGCGTCAAGCACGACCAACTCTGCGCGCCTCAACCTCAATGCAAGTGCAATATCAAGCCGTGTGATTTGAAGGCAGAAGTACGAATACAAGAACGGCAAGTCGAAATGCAGTGGGTCGAACGACCGTGAGATGGCGCAAGGTCATAAACGTGTGAGCGATCGTTACGAGAACGTTTCTTTTCTTTTGAGTGTTTCGCAACCTCCGCAATTGTGAGAAGCATAGCGTTCAGCGCAGAGCAAGATATCGAACTTCTCAAGATGCCAAGTTTCAGCACCAGTCGGCGAGCAGCGACAGGCGACAAGCAACTACAATTCATTCAAAGCATGTACGACAAAGTCTACAAGATGCAAGAAACCGTATAGATACACTCGAACGTCGATTAGTGGGTTATGCAGGTACTGTATAGTATTGTTGACGATGCGAGGCAAAATGTGGCAGACAGCAAGACAAGAAGCTCTTCAAGAATCAATACTCAGCTATTAGACAGCAGACCGCCGCCTCTTCAGCCGACGAGCATTGGTGACGGCAACCGCAAGGTCCTGCAATCATCAATGAGCAGACATGAAACCGAGGAAACAGGCGCGACATACAACAATCAAGGACGTGAGACTGCGCCGTTTTTCGACGTGGGGCTTTTCAGCGGTGTTCATGGCGAGATTCAAATTGACAGCGTCTTCATTGCTTAAATCTCCTTGCTCCGGCAAAGGCTGCAACAGTCGGCGTATGAACGCGGAGGCAAAGCAACGAGCAAGGAGAACACATACGACGGGAGCCCCAACAACAGCATTCACGACCGGTTGCTTAACAGAACGATAGTCGACCGTTTGCTTCAACGGCGATAGCGTCAACGCTACGCCCACAAACAACCTCAACGGAATTACTCACCATCAAATGATCGACGGGCCTTCGACGCACTTGTGGGTACGGGTGGAAGCGGAAGAACACGGACTCGCGGTAGCTGGGAAGCCGGAGAGTGTCTTTCTGGAGTTCATGGGACATGGAGGCGAAGGAGGGAAAGATAAGGTCGGGTTTCCTTTGTGTTCCGAGCATGAGGTGTGTTATTAGATTTTTCTATGCGGGCGTGGGAGGGAGATGTAGAGGGCGGAGGAAGTTGCGTTGGGTGGGAGGGGGACGCGGCAGCAGGGGGAAAGGGGGGAAGGGGAAAGGTTTAGCGAAGATTCGGGGAGCTGGCACATTTTAGGTCGAGGGCGTGGGCATACGGCATTGGCAGAAGAGGAAACCGACGTCGCATCAGCGACGAAAAGCGAGTTGCTCGCCCTTTTCCGAGGCACGCATGGGCTAGGGCGCTGTCCTAGGCCTGCTCCCCGAACACCCTTGCCCCCGGGCCCGCGCCATCGGTCCCTAGTATCCCGGATACGCTCCCACCGTACTTGCATTTAACACGACGGCAGGGCACAAAAGTTACGCCAAGTCGTAGTAGTTCATGCAACATATCGTCAAGGTAGCAGTGTCCCTCAGAAGATACCCGACTCAGAAAACGCGACCAGCTACGGACAACGACCAGCAAGCGGCAACGTCAGCAATCCACGGCCTTTCTCGTCGATGAAACAACGGAACAAACATCGTTCTAACGGGTGGACAGCCCTATTTAGCATCCCGAGGCTCGACATCCAACCATTGAGGCGGGGTATATGGCAAGCTGCAACGACGAGCGCGACGGGATGACAGAGCTTGAGATAGCACTTGGGACAGCCTCGCAGGTGAGTACGCCGGTCCTTATTGTGCATTCCCTGTCGCGGACGTAGGCACCACTTCCCGGTCGTCCTTTGGATTGCCTTAGGCTCCCCATATCCCTTCGCTGCACGCCCACACCGTTCAACGCATCCACTCAACGGTGGGAGTGCAACAGCGTGACGTTAGAGTCACGTCCGTCACAAGTTAATCGTACAGGTGGCCTGGGCCAGAATCGAAGGCGAGTCGTCTCGTTCGTTGTATCGAAATGTGCTGCACGAATTTGCAGAGAATCATTCCGATGCAAACATAGATGACAGACGGGTTCGACTGCATAGAACTGCGTGCGAACCTTTGCGACGATTCGTCCGTCCTCCAGAACTTTCACCAAGGGGACGACCCAGCTCAATTTCAAAGGATGAAAACGACAATTCCACCAGACCAATGGCCACTTCATGAAGAAAGCGAGATTACTCACCTGAATCCGTCCCCGGATCGAAGGTTACGTCTCGCCACGGAACGAGAGCTTGGGTGCTCATCCCGCTACGGCGTATTCCTCGTGTCCAATGTCGGCTGCCATCCTCCGTCCCAGCGACGTGGATGCACTCCGAGCCACATGTTGTGCGCGAGGATAGCCTTCTAATCAGTTGCAAGCCTCCCCGACAGCAAGACACCCAAGAATGCAAAGCCTCTTGACGGCCGACGCATACCAACCCCCCACAAACCACTTGACTGCAATACCGCCAGGGGCAAGGGATCCAGTTCGACTCACCGGCGGTTGTCCAGGGTGTGCACCAAGATAGAAGACGAGATATCAGCAAAGAAACCACGCGATCATAGTGCTAAGGACGGAGAAGACAGCCCGAAGATCGAGGTCGACCTGCGGTTGGTTGCAAGCATCGGTGGCGGGAGTCGAAGGACCCGCTGGACAACGAACTCATGGGAACATGGGCCAACCACGCAGAAGGAGTCCAGGCGAGCGAGGTGGACGGGACGCGTCCACGCAAACACAGAGCGGCCGAACTTCAACCAGGTCGAAGAGGATGTCGAGAAAAACGGGCGTCAGGGGCATTGTGGTCAGGAGGATTATTGACAAGTGCGAGTGCGTCCTCTCCCCCGTATCCTGGCGTTAAGTGCGTCTGATAGCCCGTGGAGGAGGAGAAAGAGGACAGGAAGTGGAGAGTCGGAAGGCGACCGGTGGTGGCCGACGGTCCACGATGTTGGTCGCTGCGTCGCGAGGGCACCGCGGTTGCGCTGCACGAGGCGGCGCGACATCGATCTCATCGCAGGCGCACGGTACCGATCATACTGTACTACGACTTCAAGCGGATCAACTCCGATCGGGGTCTCTGAGCAGCAGGATCCGCGAACAGCCAGGAGGAACCATCGTCAAGCTTCAAGTCCACTCCATTCAGACTCGAGTGTTTTTGAAGACAACTCGGAGCTTGTCCGCTCGTCTCGCTCCTTTCATCTTCATCAGATGAGGAATACTAGTTGTGTTTAGCATCCGAACGCGACCGCTTTTCACCCTCCCGAGATCGCAACGTCTCACCACCACCACCACCACCACCACCACCACCACCACCAACCGCAAGGACAATCTTCAGCATGTTTGTGTGTTCCTACGTCTCCTAGGCACAGACGTCTCCTGAACCCTCCACTACCCCTACGATATGGCGCTTACTCACTGTCCACCGATCTTCAAGCAAGTTCAAGCTTCGTAAGATGGTGTTTCTACTCTCATGGTACTACTTACGTGCCGTTGTACACACCGGCCTTCGGGCCTGTTAGGACTATTCAGTCAACGCTTATCAATGTCATTTCAGCTCTTGATCCCAACGTATATTTTTAGCATATTGTAAAGCACGGTCGCCCAACCTGAAGGCAACATAAACGAACGGCCGCAGGATCAAGAAATTTGAATGTAAGAACAACTGGAAGGAGCGGTCCACGTTTTCATGCAGTCATCTACTATGTTCGAGTGTAGAAGACCTCCAAACTCCACTGTCCTGAAGCTAACTTATGATCAGCTGAGCTGTCTTGATTCTCCATCGGCCAAGCTCACGTAGATTCAGCTCAAATGAAATTTAGCTTGACCGTTTTGTTCGTACAGGCCAGCGGTCACGGAGAAAAACGCTTTGGTTCGGAGAATCAAATCCTCGACGACGTGCCGATGAAACCTTTGTGGAGCAATCTGCCAAACAAAGTGGACCTAAAGAAGAGGAGCTTCAATTCGAGCGGTCGTGTAATTTGATCGATTCGAGTCCTGTGCTAACGTCCTGCGGCCGGCCACACAAATGGGGAGCGACGATCGACCTCAACCGCATGCCCAGGACAATGAACGTTCCCGCGACGCAACCGGTACGTAGGTTCGTTCCCCACAGCGGAGTTGCGTGGTCGACATGCACAGTGACAGGACGCCAGCCACACTAGCAGATATTGAATCTATTGCTGGACGACGATGACGACATTATGTACCCTGGCGGGATTAGCGAGGCTGTTCCTTTTTGCAGAACCACCGGAAAGCGCGGCACACGATAGATAAGGGACGATTGCACAGTCATCTGGACTAGTGCGATGCCACAGAATACACGAACGAACGGAACGTCGGCGACAAGCGTGTAAAGTGGTAGTACATATCGACAATCCGTCTATGCGCCACAGAGCTCATCAACTACCATCCCCGCACGAACGCCGAGAATGCTCAGAAGGGACTCGCTAAGGCCGTGCGTGGATTGCGTGCACCCCTGTAGGTAGATACGCGGAGCGCTCGCGTTCTCTCCATCCTTCTCCGGAAGCAGCCGGTACGAGCGAGAGATGCGAACCTTGGAAGGATGCATCTCTCCGGCGAGCTTGCTGTGGTCCGAGTTGGGGGTGTCGGGAGTCTGGGGTGTCGAAAAGCCGTCGCTGGCTGACGAAGAAGTGGCATGGGACATAGCCACGCCGAGATCAGCGAACAGAGGGGGAATGGCCTGAGATTTCGTCTCCGCTTCGGTGACGAGTTGGATGGTGGAGCTCTTGATTCCGAAGTCGTCTGCGAGGTTGGACGACGCGAGGAATTTCATCCAGGAGTCGCGCTCGTACCCAGTGCCGCAGAACACGATGTTGTACGTCTTCTGCATGACTGCGCGGGTGAGGACGCCATGCATCGTGAGACGAACCGCCTCGCCGTGGTCGGAGGTGTCGGAGGGAGGAATGACCTCAGCCGCAAAGACGGAGTTGTGCGGGCGAAGAGTGATTCTCGTTCTGTCAGACTCCTCGTCCTGGCCTGTCCGCGCCTTGACACCGTCGAGAAGCTTCTGGTGATACACTACTTCGTACAGCTGCTCGGTACCACGGTTAGCGCAGGTCTTCCCATCATTAACCAGTGCCTTACGGAGTCAATCGTGCGATTGTTGACGACGCTGTAATTCGTGGAGCTGTATTCGCGGAGCAAATGCTGGCGATCTCGTTGGGTGGGGAGGTCGAACATAAGGTCTGTAGCTGCAGAGAAGCTAAGACACGGTGTCTCACAAGGTCAAAGTTAGGACTTACCATCCGGGTCGAATATTTCATTGGAAAACGGGGTATCGTCACTAGGCTTCAGCGATCCTTTGCGGAAAATCATATCCAGCTCATGCTTCTTTCCGCCCAAGATGGGCAGCGTTTTGAGGCGGTTGTGTAGGTCGAGGAGCACCTCTGTCGATGACTGGCCGGCGCCAATGACTGCAATACGCAACGGCTCAGAAGCGCTGCGTAGGGAAGAAAAGAAGGCGTCGGCCGACGAGATGTACGAAGCACTATGGATTACGCGGGGATGCGGCGAGAGAATCGATAACGCTGGGGGGAGTTTGGGGGAACCGCCGGGGGAAAGAATAATATTTCCTAAGGGAGGTTAGTCAGACGGGGTGGTGAGCGTGGAACTACAATGTCATCGATGGAAACGTACTTGATCTCCTGAGGAACTCCTCTCCGGTCTCTTCGTTGCGACTACGGACCTCTACAGTGCCGTCGTCGCAGCGAGTGATGCCAACGACCTCCTCACCATAACGAACTTGAATACCATGCTTCTGGACATAGTCGGCAGCCCAAGAAAGATAATCGGAATACTCTTTGCGGGTTGGCGTGAAGCTGCCACGATTGATGAAGGCGAGCAGCCTGCCTTGAGAATGCAGGTAGGCAAGGAAGGTGATTGGCGACTGGGGGGAACGCAGGGTAGCAAGGTCTTTGAGAAAACTGAACTCGTCGGTAAGAGATTAGCCGCTATGTTCCCCGCCGCAGGCCGGAGATATACAAACCTGATTTGCATGCGTGAGTTGGGGAGCAACATGCCGGGATGCCATCGAAACTCTTTTTGCTTCTCGATGAAGAGGACCCGCTGGAGAGGTGCATGATGCTATTCAGAGAGTTGGGTTGTACGTTGAGCGATAGCATCCCAATAATAAGATCGTGAGCAGGCGCCAACGAGGAAAAAGGTAGGGGCGAGCTTACATGTAGGGAGTCGCGATTTGCCCACTTGTCGACGATTGCACCAGCTATGGCAACATTGGCGGGGCCGAAGCCGAGGCCAATGACGTCGTAATGGGCGCAGGATGTAGTCTGAGAGGACATCGGGGGAGACAGGGTGCGGGTCGCGAGAAAAGTTGGTGAAGAAGGGGAAGGTGCGTCCGGGTGGTGGGTACTTCGGGTGTAGTGCTTTGAACTTTTTAAACCGCGGTCGGAAAAGGTGATAGGCAGGCATGCGTAATTCCCGCGGTTGATACGATCACATTTCCCTCGCAATCCCGTATGTCCAGCATGGCGTGAACCGGCTGTGGTGAACAGAGGATGGGAAACCCTAGGTTTGGAAGGTTTCCTGGAGCCGGGTGGGCGGACGCGGTCTCGGGGAACGAGGCTGTCCCTGGCCGTCCAGAGCACACGGGGCTTGGCCAAAAGATCTTCTTCCGTGGCTGTGGACGTGCAAGGTGGACACAAGAGGAGTGTCGCAGAGGGCTTGGGGCGGGGCTGAGTTGGACGGAGAGTACTAGTCAGACGGGAGACGGAGAAATCAGAAGGCGGCAGCAGGGCCAGCTCCGACTATCTGATTAGATCATTTTTGCCGGATGTATCTAATCAACATCCGCCGTAGTCAAGACAATCTGATTAGATAAGATCAGACTAAGCCCTGGGACACCCCACCTCGCCCAATCCTTGCTCTTTCCTCCTCTCCCTCGGTCCCGTCTCACATGGCTCCTTCAATGGCTCGGCCTCTCTGGATCCAAAGCGCGCTGTCGCATCTTTCGGAATTTGTTATGACACGGCCTTGGCACCTCTGTCAGACCCTGTCCGACTATTCCGAGAGCGCCATTTTCCCAAACCCGGCAAGAGGCGACAGTGAACATTTCGTGGGTCAAAATCTCCAGGAGTCTCCTAGTCGAACCACCCGACACTTCTAGCCTCCGGATCCGCTGAATTATCCTCATCCGCTCTGTCGAGGCCCGAACCGCGACGGGACCCGCTGCCCTCTGATTCAGCGGTGAGTGCTAATAACAGGCCCGCGTCACACGTCCACCCGGACCGATTGCTCAACGTTCCGTTCTTTCACTTAGTAGTCTCCTCGATGGCGACCGCATCCCCTACCGACCCTGGGCCCCCACCCTCTACCGACCGCCAGGGCGCACCCACCGACTACGAACAAATTCTCTCAGGCTATACATACTACCCCTTCCCAGATCTCTCGTCCCGGCGCTTCGCGCCCAATTCTCTCCAAACCGTCTCACAGTCTTTTGGCCAAGGTGTTGAGCAGGACACGACCGTCCCATTCACCACTTTGGTCACCGCTACCGCACGCGTCCTCGGAGCCTACTGTAGTTGTCGGGACACACTTCTCGCTCTCTCGGACGTCAAGGACGCGGAGGTTCTTCCCGTGAGAGTGCAATGGGGCGAGGCGACTACCTGGGAGGACGCCGCTGCGGCTATTGCTGCCACGCTCGCAGATCCCCGCGGTCCCTGGATTCACCCTGATCTCCTTCGACGTGCGCTCGATCTCAGCCCGAAGCAGTCGCCTGCTTTGGCATTGGTCACTAGACGATCTCTCCCACAAGCCCTTCTTGGTGGTCATTTCCCCATTGTCTTGGTCGTCGACCAAGAGAGCGCCCGCCTGTCGATAACCGCATCGGAGCAGGTCTTACATCCATCACAATCTACCCTCCTCCTGTCGCAGATCATTGAACTTGCCAAATATGCTACCTCGACCCCGCAGTCCTCGATGGATCCTTTGCCTCCGCTACCCTCAGCGTTATTGTCGTCCTACGACAAGCAGTCGATCGAAACTCGTCTATCCACGGAGCACCTTGTCCCGCTTACCAAATACGCTACGGATCATCTTACGCTGCGAGCACTCGAGTGTCCTGACGGCATCGGCGTGCGTTGGTACCCTGACCTCTCGACCGACGTCCCTATCTCCTCGTACGTTCCCGAAACCCTAACCAACGCGGAGTTCGATCGGAAGGCGAACCAGCTGGGCCGCTGGCTACTCAGAACTGGCCTGAAAAAGGGACGCTCTGTCGCAATTTGCATGAAGAGGGACTTGTGGTTCCACATCGCGTTCATAGGCGTCCTTAGAGCTGGCGGTTGCTATGTTCCCGTAAGCGCAGCTCACGAACCTTGATCATGACAAGAACTGTTGACCCAATTTCCCAGATCGACGTGGAGCTTCCAACAGAACGGCAGCAATTCATCGTGACAGATTCCGATGCTCAATTCGTCCTCTCGACTTCCAATCTGCCCTGCTTCTCGAGCCTCGGCGATATTGCAATTGATTTCATGGATCCTGCTATCCGCGAAGCAGTCGAAGCGCAAAGTGCCCAACCGCTTCAAGTACCGGACCCGGACGACCTCTCCTACATTTTGTATACCTCTGGTAAGCCATTATATTTCCTGGTATAGTTTTCGGCGATCTCATGTGAAAGCCAGGAACTACCGGGACACCGAAGGGATGCATTCTGACCCACCGTGGTCTAGGCGAGGCTATCTGGGCTCTAAGCCAGTTCTGCGCTGCAGCGGAGCTTGCTCCTCCAGGCAAAGTCAACTATTTGTCGATCGCATGTGAGTGCCAATGAGTTGTGTGTGACCACGAAGTGCGAGCTAATATAGCTTTACAGCCGTTGCGTTCGACGTCCATATTGCAGAGATCATGGTGGCAATCGCGGTCGGCATACCAATTCTATCAGCACCGCGTTCTCTCCTGCTCGAGGATCTTCCGTATTACATCACTCATTTGCGGGTGTCCCACGTGGGTATTGTTCCTAGTCTCATCGAGGCGACAATGGGCGCTGTGCAAGAGAAAGAGGATGCGGGGCATAGAACTGTGCTCCGATACATCGCTAGTGGTGGCGAGAAGATGAGCGACGCGGTATGTGAGCATGCGAGGTCTATACGATTTGTCTGACGTCGAGACAGATTCTAGACAAGTGGGCGGCTCATCCCAAGGTCCGACTTGCGAACTTCTACGGGTAAGCTGTATCAGCGATCCGGATGCATATATGCTAAGCCTATTTGCGGCAGTCCGAGCGAGGTTACGATCGGTTGCGCCGCGCGCATGATGGATATGGATACCCCGAGAGCGAACATTGGTCGTACGTTCCCTAACGTCGCTGCGTATGTCGTGGACGACAACATGAATATCATCCTTCGTGGCGGGACTGGAGAGTTAGTGGTCGAAGGTCCCCTTGTCGGGCGTGGGTATGTCGGCCGCCCGGACCTTGCTCAGAAGGTCTTCCTGAAGTTCCCGAACGATGGCACGGAACGGTGGGCCTACCGGACGGGGGACCTCGTTCGCATGATGGCGGATGGGACTTTGGAGATCGTTGGTCGCATCGACACCCAGATCAAGCTTCGTGGTGTGCGCATCGAATCCGAAGGTATCTCATCCATCGTCCGGAACGCTGCGCCTGCCACGCATCCCCTGGACGTCCTCACCATCCTCGCTAAGCACCCCGCTCTCGGCGTGGACCAGCTTGTCTCTTTTATCGCCTGGGACGCCTCTGTTGCTATCGCCACCCGGAAGGGCGGAACCCCCTCTGTTACGACGCCGCCGGAAGGATTGCTGCGATTGCTTAGGAGCGCCTGTGGCCGCGAGCTTGCCAGCTATATGTGTCCCAGTCACATCATTCCCCTCAACTTTATCCCCCTCAGCGGCAATGGCAAGGCCGATGCGAAGGTGCTTACGGCTCTTTTCCTCGCCCTGGACCTCGACGTCCTGGCCGGCCTTATGGCCGGGGACCAATCCTCCGCAGCATCTGGGGACAGCCGTACCGAGCTTACAGAGGTGGAGCGGAAGATCGTCGAAGTATTGGGATCATACATCAAGGTCCCTCTCGATTGTGTTGGTCCGCACGTCAATCTCTTCGAATGTGGGATGGATTCCCTGGCCATCACGAGGTTCGCTGCTGAACTTCGGAGGGCATTCGGCGTCACCATATCCCCAGCACGAATCATGCAGTCCCCGGTGGTTAGCGGCATAGCCGCCCTTGTAGACAGCAATGGTTCTTGGTCCACCTCAGAGACGTTCAACTCTTCTCTCTCTCAGTTTGCGTCCTCGGTCGGGGAGGAAATTGCCGCGATCCACTCGTTCGATACGATCGCTTCTCTCTTGCCTCCATTCCCCACGCAGGAAGGCATCCTTTATCGATCCTCAAACTCGCCTACGATGTATGTCCAACATGTATTGATGCGTTTGGCGCCGAACACGTCCGTGATAGGAGTACGCAATGCGTGGAGCGAAGTCGTGACGCAGCATGAAATGTTACGGTCCGTTTTCTCCCTTCATTCGCACGTGTATTCCCTCTGATCAGACTTATCAAACCAACAGCACCGTCTTCCACTTTGGGGGCAACCTCGTTCAAGTCGTCCTTCGGCCTGGGTCCTGCTTTTCGCAAGTAGTAGAGAAAACGCTACCCGACTTCGACGATGCTGGATTCCGGCTGTACTTCACCGAGCAGGAAGCCTCCATCATAGCCCGCGAATTGAACACTCGGATCTCGGAGGCTCCTCCTGTCCAACTTTCCTTCTATAGCACCTCCCCTTTATGCCCAATCTATGCGGTTCTTTCCATTCACCACGCACTATACGATGGAATCGCTCTTCCCGTTCTGCTGCAAGATCTGGAGCTCGCGTACAGTCGCCACCGTCAGTTGCCTTCTGCGAGTCTTCGCGAGGCACTTGAACACGTCGCATTCACGGAACAAGAAGGCGCACGGTTGTTCTGGACATCCTATCTCAGGGATTACCCATGGGAGCGACTGTTGAACCAACCTGCGTCCTCCGCCGTCGCTAACGTCACATCAGTCCCGTTCAAGTTGTCGCTATCAGCGTTGCAGAATAAGGCCGCAAGACAGCAGGTGACATTGCAAGGTCTCCTCATGGCTGCATACGGATCGCTCCTGGCACAATATCTTTATGGTCACGACGATGTGGTGTTCGGAGTAAGCTCTCCACTGTCGGCAGTCCTCGGGAAGTAATCCTTACATTTTGCCTTCCTCAGGTGATTCGTACTGGGAGGACTATCCCGGTCGACTATGTCGAGACCACCATCTGCCCGATGATTACCGTGGTACCTGCTCGTGTACGTTTCAACGAGCCCTCCAAGGTGTTACAGACGGTGCAGCAGGACGTGGCTCGTGTCAGCGAGTACGAACACGTTCCTCTCAGTCGTATACAGAAGTGGGTGCTGGATAACGACCAATCTTTGTTCGACACATTATTTTCCGTCTCGTTCAAGGAGAAGGGCGAAAGCAAGCTGTGGACCGTTTTAGAAAGCCAGAATCCCGAGCCCGATGTGAGTCGACCTTGTAGCTCTGCGCCGACACGTTGCTAACATTGGGAACAAACAGTACATCCTCGCAGTAGAAGTCGTGCTCGACCCTGAGCAGGATACAGCTGTCGTCCATGCTGCCTATACGCCATCGGATATCTCATCCGACTTGGTCCTTGACATCCTCGGTCGTCTAGAAACAACGGCGGTCCACATGGCGGAGTCCAGCGACTGGAGTCTTACCCAAACCAAGGCGTCTGTCGTGAGTCGGCGGGGTCCCGCAGTCAAGCTCCTTAACGATCTTGACCACGCCACGGACGTCGACCAGGACCTGATCGCAAGGATTTCTGCAATCTCCTCAGACTTCCTGCGCATCGACCCTGGTCTCCTTAAGGCGGAGACTTCTCTACTCTCTCTTGGGCTTGATTCTATCAAGTCTGTAGGTCTCAGTCGTAAACTATCCACCCAAGGCTTTGGATTGTCATCAGCGGATATCATGAAGTTGTCTACGCCTCTTCGACTAGCAGCGCTCATTCAACAATCGAGAGTTTCCAAGCCAGACGAAACTCGTCTATCTGAAGCATCTTTCAAGGCTAAGTGTAACAGGTTAGCTGAAGCACTTGATTTGGAGACCATCAAGCTCTCCGAAGACGACTCCGTGAAGGTCTACCCTACCACTGTCCTTCAAGCGGGAATGCTGTCGCATGTAAGTCACATAAAGAAGCGTTTGTTTCCGGGTCCTAACGTGACTTCAGACTATCAGCTCTCGCGGACGCCTGTATGTTCATCTTTTCCCTGTCCGCCTTGCTCGCGACATCAATATCGATCGCCTTCGGGAAGCGTGGGCGAGAACGGTTGCATCATTCGACATATTGCGGACGTCGTTCCATTTCCTTCCCGGTTCGGGTGTATGGTCGCAAGTTGTGCATTCAAACGCACCCATTTCATGGTCGGAGTCGCAATATGACGCTGACGCGAACCTGACCGAGTCACTTAATCCCCTCTTGGACCTCTCCGATGAGCGCGAATGCTTCCAACGGCCTCCGCTTTTCCTTCACTTGCTCAGGGCGACTTCCGATTCCGATTCCCACCAGCTGGTGCTCGTTCTGCATCATGCGCTGTACGACGGTCTTGCCATTACTCGACTGTTCCACGCAGTTGAGTTGGTATACCGCGGCTCCAACTTGCCGCCCATCGACACGCACTATCACCAATTGCTTCCCAGCCTGCTGTGGCAAGAGGAGAACGGAACGCCGTTTTGGACCAACGCCCTTCGTCGCCTTCGTCATGCGTCCCTTCCCCACACGGTGGCGTCGTCGGCCGGAACTCAAGTCCATCAGGTCTCTCTTCCAGTTCCCATCAGCCAAGAGGAAACGCATCAGGCATGTCGCTACGCAGAGGTCACGCTTCAGTGCACCGGTCAGGTTGCTTTTGCCAAGTTGTTAGCAGTGATAACCCGTCGCCGTGATGTGGTCTTTGGACGCGTCATATCGGGCCGGGAGCTTCGCGGCTCCGAAGAAGTGCTCGGTCCTATGCTGGTATGTTTCCGATCCTACCATGGGTATACAGAAGCTGAAGTGCTCGGTAGAATACCGTACCATGTCGTGTCCTGTTCGAAGAAGGGGTTACTAACAAGGCACTCCTGAAGCACGTCCACGATGCCAACGTCGCCGCTATGCCGTGGCAGCATGCGTCTCTCCGTTCTATACAGCGAGAGCTTCAGGTCTCTCGACTGTGGGACAGTCTCTTCGTGTTCCAGCCCAGTCAGGAATCCATGGCGGACTCACCTTGGGTGTTCGACGCCAGCGACGGGGAGGAAATCTTCATTCATGTGAGTTCCAGTCCTCGAATTTTGATGAGCAGTGATTCTGATAATAGCGGTAAAGTACCCACTCAATATTGAACTTCATGAGACCGGAGACGGTTTCATGGTTAAGGCCGCGTGCTCGTCTGACGTCGCCGACGCGGCAGGCTTACGCAAACTCATTGACCAGTATGCTGCAATCTTCTGTGCTATCATCCGGTGCCTCGAGGACCCATGGTCAGTGGGTATACCCGAAATTCCTGTGGATTTGTCCCCCGCGTTCAACATCGTCGCGTCTGAGAGTGCTCAGGACGGCCCTGAGACGTGGGACGACCGCCTCCGCGCCTTCCGGGACCTCCTTTCCACTGCAACAAAGGTTCCGGCTTCCAAGATTCTCCCTAGCACTCACCTTGCTGCACTCGGCATCGACTCAATCACCGCCGTCCAAATTATCGCCAAGGCCAGACGACTCGGTCTGCGTCTGACAGCCGCGGAGATCGTTCGGAGTCGAACGGTCGATGACCTCCTGCGAAAGATCGAGCAGTCTGGTTCTTCTACTGTGAATGGTGTCCTCAAAACCGCTTCCACAGACATCCCCCGCGCTCGATGGTCGACCGTTCTTCCGTCCCATGTACACGAGCTCGTGGAGCGCGTGACGAACGCCTCTCCAGGCATGGAATGGATGCTTGGAATGTGGCAACGGAGCAGGGGCTCGCGGTTCCAGCACGTCTTCGGCTTCCGCGTCACCTCCGCCATCGACTCCGCGAGGCTCCAAGACGCGTGGTATAAGCTTATTCGCAGGCACACTATTTTGCGGTCTAGTTTCACCTACGACAATGATCTTGCGGCGCCCCTCGTGGTCATCTACAAGACTGAGGCGTTGACCTTACCGTGGACAGAAGAGGTGTTACCCACCTCGGATGACGATCTGGCGACAGTTCAAGACTGGATGAAGACCCTCGTGTCCCACCCCCCTCCCGTGGAGCGTCCACTCACTCGAGCCATCTTCTTGCAATCGTCACGGGAGAGCTACTTGTTGGTCCACCTTCACCACTTCCAGTACGACGCTTGGAGTCTACCGCTGCTGGTCGATGACCTTCTACGCATCTACGCAGGCATGCCTCCGAAGAGCTCGAACGATCTAGACAGCTTCCTTGTTTCCGTCACCCCTCAGGCGGATACGGAGCAAGAGCAAGCGAAGTACTGGAAGACGGCTTTCGCTGATGCCCGGCCCCTTACGCTATTTCCATCTATTTGCAAGCAGCCTGCAACGCCCATACGGTTCGTGTACACAGACTACTCCGCCATCTCCGGTGCCATAGAGCTGGACAAACGGGCGCGCGGCCTCGCCATCTCACTCCAGAGCGTGTTTCTCGCGAGCTGGGCACAAGTTCATGGAGACTATGCCGCATCCGACAACATAGCGTTCTCTCTTTGGCATTCAGGTAGAACTGGAATCCTCAAGGATGTTGAACGCCTGGCAGTACCCTGTATCAATGTCCTGCCTTTCGCCGTCTCCGGGGCACGGCGCGACGATACCATTGTTCTGGCCAGACAAATCCAGGACGACCTACAAGCACGCTCTGCCGTGGTTGAACAGAGTAGACTCGTCAAAGTACATGAATGGGCCGGAATAGGTGGTTCCCCTTTGTCCAACGTCTTCGTCAACATCGTCAAGGTTGCTCCCGATGTTGACGGGTCCAGTGGCGCAGTCCTAGAAAGGCTCGGGGTTCGTAATCTGCTGCGTAACCCTTTATGTAGCACTAATAGTGGTTTAGGTCCCGTACTACATACCTCAAGAGTCCCTCGATACAACAGTAGGGAGCGCAATGCGCGTGACAGACCTCATCCGGGTTCGTACATCCTGTTCCAAGGTCGTAGAGCCCCACCAACCAATGTACATGACAGGACGATATCATGATCGACATCATTGTAAACCCCGCGACAGACCAGGTAGTCATGTCTATCGAGTTCGCCGGGACGATCCTCGATACAGACAGCGCGAAGTTGTTGCTGGGAGAATGGGGAACAAGAGTCAGAACCGCGCTGGGCGTATAGAGCAACAGCTTGGATATCGAAAGTAGTCTTACGACGTTGTTGTAATATCATTCTCTGCCCATTCTAGCCACCTCCAGGCATTCCTTCTCAAGGCCTTCCAACCAAATCACCTCCATGCCAGCATCTTTCAGCTTCTGCGCCCCTTCACATTTCACGAAATCGTCCGGCTCTCCAACGCCTATGAAGCATCGCTTGAAACCGGCCGCGATGATCGCGTCCGCGCAGGGCGCGAGGCCGGACGTGCGTATGGAGCATGGTTCCATCGTGGTATACACGTCGGCATGGCGCAATATAGTGTCAACATTGACGGGAACCGATGCGGAGGGGAACAGCTCGAGCAATTGCTCCTCGGTGAGCTGCCGCGCTTTCGCGAGTGCATTGGCTTCTGCGTGGGTGTTGCCCGGCAGCTCTCGAGAATATCCACGCGCGAGGACGACGGGCGTATCCGAGCCAGGCGGATAGGTCGCGGCGAGAACGCAGCCCACACAGAAAGCAGTCGGTGTGGGAGCGCACTTTCGTGCTTCGTCAAGGGCGAGGCGGAGGTAATCCATGTCGTAGGAGATGAGATGGATGACGGGAAGCAGACAATACTAAGTAAATAGCAATAGCGGTCGATTGTTATTCGGCAAAGCCGTCACAATTGAAACTCAGATTTAATGAGAGGAAAGACCGAAAGCCAGGTGTCATATTACATAATATTGTGTGCATGCGGTTTCCGATCTCCGACTTCTCAACTGGGTTTGCGAAGGCCAGGCCACCAAGTTGGTCTCGGACAGCCGCCTCGCACTTTTCCATTCTGCTTTCATCATGTCCTCGCCTGCCCGTGACTACGAAATGACGCGTCAGGAGGAAGATGGTCCGATGCAGGGCCCTGGTCAGGAAGAGGAAGAAGAGGAAGAGGTTGAGGCTGTGGCTGGAAATATCCCTTCAGACGACAGTTCCGAGGAGCCAGACGAAGACGAGGAAGAAGAAAGGCGGATTCGGGAAGGTTTCATTGTTGACGAGGACGAAGAGGAGGAGCAAGATGACGAGGAAGAGGAGAGGCGGAAAAGGCGAAAGCGCCGCAAGAAGCGTCACCACCGATCCCGTAAGTCAATCCGTCCAGAGTCTTTTATGCTTTAGTTGACGCCGCTCCCCTGCACCAATTCATAGGTGAGGACGAGGATGACGCGCTGGACGAGGATGATTTGGAGCTCTTGGAGGAGAACACAGGTGGTAACTTCTCTCGTCGACGCATTACTCGCAGACGCCCCGGCCGCGAATCCGCATCTCCTCCGGCTCCTTCGAGTTCCAAGCACCGGAACGTTGTTGAGTCATCCGATGAAGACCTCGATGATGACAACTTCCCTCGCGTCCAAGACATTCATAACATCTGGGACGACGAGAGAGGCGGTGGACGCGACGACGACGATGACGATGTCGACATGGATGATATGGACAACTTCATCGAGTATGAAGACGAGGAGGATGGTGGCCTTGAGGCGCAAAAGGCTCGGAAAGAGCATATGAAGAAACGCAAGGCTATGAGGAGAGCTATGGGGTCTCGTCCTGAACTCGCCGGTATCGACGCTAAGTAGGTCACCTTTTTTTTACATATGTTACCGATGCTTATGTTGCTTGTTAAGTGCATGGGACGAGATTCACGAAGTCTTCGGGGACGGACACGACTTCGATTGGGCATTGGTGGACGACGAGGAGACGGGCTTTGAGGAAGAGCAGCTCAAACCCGAGATGAAGTACCAAGACGTGAGCGCCATGTCGTTTCCGTGGGCTGTTTGACGACTCACCTCCATTTAGGTCTTCGAACCCTCCGAGATCCGAGCCCGTATGCTTACCGAAGATGACGACCTCATCAGGGCACAAGATATTCCCGAACGAATGCAACTTGCCACCTCTGCTCTCTCCCCCTCCGCCACCCTATCCATCCATAGGTCGTTGACCGAGAACGACTTGGATGACGCAGCCTCTTGGGTTATCACACGTCTCTCTAGCCGCAAGGAACGCGACTTCTTCCGTGGTGATGGCCAGTTCCATAGCTTCCTTCCTCAGCTCGTTGAAGCCATCACGTGTGCCCTGCGATACCTGTTTGTCCAGGAGTTTGAGGTGCCTTATATCTGGATGCATAAACGGGACTACATATCGTACTTCGACGCCAACAATCCGAAGCTTCAAGTGGAACTCCTCTCGTTGGATGACTTATGGCGTGTCTATGTGGTGGGGCAGAAGTATCGCTCTCTCTTGGAACGGCGGGCTGCTCTGGACGCCTTGTATACTCGTCTCGCTGTCTCCGACGAGTACTTCGACAACGAGGTTCGCAAACGAGTGGAGACCGCTGAGATGGCGGCGGACGCTACCGAGTGGCTCGGCATGAAGTACCGCGAGCAGAAGAAAAACAAATTTGATATCCAGTTCCACGACGACGAGGAGCAGGCGGACGCTCCTAAACACAAGATGCCGAGTCGCGTTTCCGCGTACGAGCTCGCGAAGAAGAGCGTTGTCTCCAAGCTCGCTGAGGTATGCTCGCCCCGCACCCGTTCGATATGGCTTGGCTCACCATCTTCAAGGGTTTTGGTATACGAGCGCATGAAGTCGTCCAGAACTTCATCTCAGATCACAACACGCATTTCGTCGAGGAGCAGGAGCTGAACCCGCTCGTGTATGCTGAGCAGTTTGCGGACCCCGATGCAACTCGGGCACAACCGGCCGATGAACTGCTTGCCCGGGCGAGGATGATCATCGCAACAGAGCTCGGGAAGGATCCTCTCCTTCGTCAGGAGATCAGGAACGCCTTCAAAGCAAATGCTGTCGTCTCTATCCTTCCCACAGATCGGGGCATCCCGAAGATTGACGAACATCACCCGTTCTTCGTGAGCGCATCCCTTCCTCTATCAACTAACATGTCAGAATTTCTCAAACGTTAACGTTCCGTTTCTTGCAGAACTTCAAATACCTGTACAACAAGAGCGCGACCGAGATGCTTCATTCTGCCCAATTCCTCAACATCCTTGCCGCTGAAGCCGAGCACCTCGTCACGATCACCGTAACTCTGCGACCAGAAGCCAAGGCTGCATTCGAACGGAAGCTGAACGATGCTTTTGCTTCAGACAGCTTCAGTGACACAGCACGCGCTTGGAACGAGGAACGTTCTCGAGTTGTCCAAGAGACCCTTGATCAACACCTACTTCCCGTCGGCGTGAAGTGGACTCGAGAGTGGATCCGTGAGGAAGCCGAGGACTACGTCGCGCGCCAGTGTGCCAGCACACTCCGGGAGGTAAACGTAGCGCGTCTAAACGATTGTTTCTTGGGACTAACGTTTCGCTAGCGTATCGATGTTGCTCCATATGTTGGCCCCTCCATGCGGAAGGGCGATACGCCGTCTGTCTTGGCGATGTCTTGGGGTAAGGGCGATCCACACAAGGACACCATCGCCGTCGTCTTCCTCGACGATGCTGGACGCCTACGGGAGCACACAAAACTTGATAACCTGTTCGCTGGCGAGAACCAAGACGAGTTCAAGGACGTCATCAAACGGCGCCGGCCAGATGTCATTGTGGTCGGTGGCTTCAGCGTCGCCACCATGAAGCTCTCACGACGTATCAAAGAGCTACTGAACGATTCTGGCCCGAAGGAGGCGCCCGTCAACGGTGGGTGGGGCGAGCCGAGTGGTTCTACTGAGTCGCTCAGCACGCCGGTTATCTATGTCCACGACGAGGTTGCTCGGATCTACCAGCACAGCCAGCGTGCGGACGAGGAGTTCAGTGCATTGTCCTCGCTCAGCAAGTACTGTGTTGGCTTGGCTCGGTATGTGCAGAGTCCTCTCAACGAATACGCTTCACTCGGTGCGGATATCACCGCCATCGCTTTCGACGAAGACTATCAACAATTGGTGTGTTTGAATTGTGATGTCACGCAGGGTCTTGGCTGACGTGCACACAGGTTCCCAAGGAGAAACTGCTCACCTCCATGGAACGGGTCATTGTCGATGCTGTCAACAAAGTCGGCGTTGACATCAATCGCGCCGTCACCGATTCGTACTATCAGCATCTCCTTCAATTCGTCTCTGGTCTTGGTCCCCGGAAGGCTCAGATGCTGGTGAAGAAGATCGCGTCTATGGTATGCCCTCTGAGAGATGTCCAGTTGTCCTGTCATTGACGTAATGTTCTAATTGCCTCGCAGGGCGGCAACCTCATCAATCGCGGGCAGTTCATTAAGAACGGTCTCATGACCATGAAGATCTTCTTGAACGCATCAGCATTCCTTCGTATTGTCCAGGACTCAGAGCCGAAGCCCGCAAAGAACCGGCACGGAGAGGAGATCGATGTTCCGGATCCGCTGGATAGCACTCGAGTCCATCCTGAGGACTACGAACTGGCTCGGAAAATGGCCACCGACGCACTCGAGTTAGACGAGGAAGACATCCACGACGAACACCCTTCCCATGTCGTGTCGCAGATTATGCGAGAGGACGATAGCGAGAAGAAGCTCGACGAACTGAACCTCGATGACTTTGCTGTCAACATGTACCGCACCAACCAGGATAAGAAACGACATACGCTCAACGTCATCCGCGAGGAGTTGCTTCGGCCGTACGGAGAGAAGCGCTCAGACTTCGTCCTTCCGACCGACTGGGAGGTTGTCACGATGCTAACTGGTGAGACGACGCGAACCCTGCGCACGGGTCTCATCGTCTCTGTTCAAGCGGTGCGCGTCAAAGACAACTTCGTGGTTGTACGCCTCGACTCTGGCATTGAAGGAACCATCAATAAGCGTTATCTCACTGACTCGGGTCTCCCCCCTCCTCAAGTAGTCAAGCAGGGACAGACGCTCTCAGGCGTCGTCATCGAGGTCAAGCTGGAGCTTCAGACCGACTCGATCACAGTTGACCTTTCCGCTCGCGAGACCGATGTCAACGCAGGCGACAGCCAGTTCCGTCGCGTCAAGCACGACGAGGCTTGGAACCATCACCAGCACGACAAAGACAGCGAAATGCAGGCCCGCAAGAAGCGAGCAGAAGTTGATCGGACACGTCGGGTCATTAAGCACCCGAACTTCCACAACTTCAACTCGCAGCAGGCCGAACAGTACCTGGAGAAGCAGCAGCGGGGTGACGTCGTCATCCGGCCGTCGTCCAAGGGCGCCAGCCACCTCGCCGTGACCTGGAAGGTCGATGACAAGCTTTATCAGCACATCGGTAAGACGCTTTAGTCGCGTGTGCTCTTAGTCGATGCTGACAATTGCCTCAGACGTGGTCGAGCCCAACGCCGACCCTACAGGCCAAACTGTCGGTTCCAAACTCATTGTCGACGGCACACATCAGTTCTCCGATCTAGACGAAGTGATCGTCAACCACGTCCAGGCGATGGCGAGAAAAGTGGAGGAGCTCATGATGCACGAGAAGTTCAAGGCCGGGACTGAAGACGACCTGCGTGCGTATGCTTCGAAGGCTTTCGTTATCTGGTACTGACGGGATATGTAGACTTGTTCCTGAGGAACTTCGTCGCCGCAAATCCTTCGAAGAGTGCGTACGGCTTCACACTGAACCGCAAGCGACCAGGACACTTCAATCTATGCTATTTGGCAAACAAAAATTCTACCGTGCAAACATGGGTACGTCGAACGAACTATTACAAGCATTCTTGGCTAAGTCAATACTTGCAGCCCGTCCGAGTCACGCCCGCCGCATACTACCTCTTCGACACCCCCGCTGCAGGAGTACCGGAGCTATGTGACGCGTTCAAAGTCAGGCAAAAGTCCATGTCGCTTGGCGGTGGACTGGGCGGCGCCGGCGGTGGCAAGACCCCCTTTGGTGCTCGCACTCCCGGCAGGACGCCGGCCGCCGGACACGCCACTCCTGGGCACATGTCGGTACGCCAAGTTGGCCGAACACCAAATCCCTACGGCGCGTCTGGTGTCCCGGCCGCTGTTCCTGCTCCCGCCGCCGGCTTCCCACCAGCATTCCCCGGGTACCCTGGGGGTCAGCAGCAGTACGGCGCTGGTGGCTTTCAGCCGCCGCCCGGGTATCCACAACCTGGTGCGCCCGGCTTTGGTCAGCCCCCTGCTCCAGGCGCAGGTCCTCCTGGAATCCACCCCTCGCGTGCTGCTATGATCCAGGGCAACGGATGGGGAGCGCCGTTCTAACCTTTCGAACGTAGACTTCGTACACTAGCTATTGGTTTCCGGACTGTCGTTTTGTATCTTCATCTCGCATATGTTATTATCGCGCATGTTCCTTGCTGTAATCCAGTGTATTCTATTCGCAGATTATCCGTACAGAGCTGCAAGGAACTTCTATAAGGAAACGAATGAACGCAGACATATGATTGCACTTCCTGCGGCTGTGCTTCGCTCCCACCCGCCACACAAACGTTGAAGAACGGTGTCTTCAAGTTGTCAATTAGCGTAGCCAAAGTCCAATAGGCCCCGGATATCCAAGAGAATATCCTCTAGTCCTGGTACATGAACTGTCTCCAGCCGATCGCGAGCCATAAAATTATCGTAGCAGCGTCGTATTTGTGCTGTCATGAAGTGGAGAGACGGCATCAGTTCGGACGGTGTCCGGGCCCAGAGGGCCTCGTTTACTGGACATGGGCGACCCGCCGCGAGAGACAGCGCATGCCGGACCATCTTCCAAAAGGTCAGCCAACTAAATGCGTATCGTCACAGTGAGTACGACAACGTGGACGAATTGCGGACGCGACACCCACTTCCAGCCCGCATCTTTCTCGACGACATCTTGTACAATTGCAATCCACTCCCTCTTCCAGCCGGAAGACGCGTTATCAGGTCGTTCGGGTTTGTCCTGCGACAAGAGTTCTTGGATATCCTCGAGAGCATGTTCGACTTCTGTGACCTTCGCGCACATGGAGTCATAAAGGGAGGGAAGATTGACGGAGTTGCACCAGTTGTGGTTGATCGAGATGCATGCAGTCAGGTTCTCCACTTGATGATACCAACGGCTCGGACTGCTCAGAGGGACGTCAGCACGGCTGGATCGCCTTGAGGCATACAGCAAGGGCATGCGTACACGAAGATAGTTTCCCCAGGACCTTGCCCGACGACTATGGGACGGGCCTGGTCAAACCGAGGAAACCGCACCGGATCCACACTGCGCACGTCATACGCAGTCTCCAGATGTTCCTCGCCGCCCTTGCGGAAGAGAAGTGGTGTCTGGTCGGGAGGGAAGAGCCACCATCGTTTCCAGCCGCATACATTCGTCGACCATGAATATGATGTGTACACGTCGCAGTGGAGCGGGGTAAAGGTACCGGCAGCGCCGACATAGACGAAGCGGAAGTCGTCTTCCGTGCAGGCCGAGTAGTACGCGTTCATCCAGTCATCGCGGAAGATGCCTGGGGTCGTGTAGAATGCCGGGAAGGACTCTCCGCGAGGGACATCCGCCGCGAGATCCCGTGCCAGATGCCAGTCTTTGACGTATAGCATCTCGCCTCTAGCTTCTTGCCACAGGGAGACGACGTCATGGAAGAGCATTTGCTCTCGTCGCTGATCACTGAAGTCCCGGGTGGAGCAGTCAGCCACCGTCACCTCGCAGCGGCCATAGTCGGCCTTCAGGCGTTCCCAATCTATGATTCCATCGCCTGAACACCACCTCCGTGGCGCTTGCCAGTTTGATATCAATGCTGGCCCGATGATAACAGGCTTGTTAGGCAATAGGTACGCGTTGAGAAACTCCTTGTAAGAGGGAACCGCATCCAATCTGGCGCACGAAGGCTCCGGATCCATGCATCCTCTAGAAAATTATGCGAGTCAGTTAGACGGCGGCGAACGGAATGGAATGTGGGTAGTACATCACCAGGTGGTGGAGGGGGCCAGGGAAGAATGACAGACGTCGGCGTTGAGTGGATGAAAGCGATGGCTTCCGATCCTACTCTGTACTCAACATGTACTTATGTACTGTACAAACAAAACGTTTTGGCGCGCGAGCCGGCTTGCTCCGTGACGTCAGCCGGGCTCATCTCGGTGCCGTGCTGGTCCTGGCTGCTGCTACAATGCCACAAAACACGTCGCCGCAGTCTCTCTAATATAGCCCCCCTTCTTTTCCCCTCTCCCATAACCATGCCATCCGCAGACATTGAACTGGAGGACCTCGCTCAACGCAGGGAACGGCAGGAAAACGCCCAGGCTCATACAAATACGGAGCAATTTGCAACCCCGTACAGAAGCCAAGATGACGGAGTAATCTCTGGTTGGGCATGGGCGACTGCAGCGTTGTGAGTAGGTTCTGTCCTAAATAAATTTCTCGGTGACGAGTAACTGATAATGGCTCAGATTACTGCTCGTAGCCTTCCCTCTCATACTCTATCCCAGACTCTTGCTTTTCCTGTCGGAGACGGGAACGGAGCGAAGAGCTGCCCTTACCCCCCTGGAGTCCTTCTTGGCATGGAACACTGGGATCATGTTGACTGCCCTCGCCGCGGCTCTCGTATTTAATGCAAGCGGACCGGCCCTTTTAGATTGCCTGTGCGCTAACGAGTTCGTTTGACCTAGATTCTATCAGGTTCTGAATTGCCCCGCCCAAGAGGAGGGTCACCAGCTCACCCGTTGTTGGAACCAACGTCCTCGGCGTGTTTGCTTATTTCCTTTTTATCATACAACACCTCATCCGTTGGCTCCCTTGGCTTCCTCGTCTCCTTAGGATCGGGAGCAATTGGCCTTTGGGGCTTATGGGCGGTGAGTGTTCTCGTTCTCCGTAAGCGCGCGTGGTAGGGATGTTAATTCTCTCTCGACCCGGTAGATCCTCTTCGCAGGGTCCTCTTCACTCTCACTCAAGACTGGTGCGGACAAGAGAACGTCTCGTTTCATCTTCGGCAACAAAGCCGCAGCTTCATCGAAAAAGAAAGAATGGAAAAAGGAGCAGGCAGGGCGCTCTTGACCTTATATCCAATATTAGGATCGTGCTGTACAGTGTAATCCTCCGCCTGCTATCTCTAAGTATTGTTCTAATAGGAGACTCTATTGCTGGTGTCTCGACTGATCAAGGTTGCCACGGAGGGTGGGGTGACTTGGCAGTCAAGGATGCTGAGCGGGCTGGCAGCTGTTATTACGTCAGTGGGGCTCTGCCTCTGGGGGCGGAATGGCATCATCAGCCGATCGCACGCCGCGAGCCATTTCTCTTTTCTCCCTCTCTCTGGACCCTGCCCCTTGCTCCCAACCGCCATGTCCAATCTGCAGAACGGAGAGACAGCCCCTCTTCTCGGCGACGTCCCTAATCTCGCGCGCAACGTTCAGGTCGATGAGGCCGCCAACCGCATCCGCCGCGCCGCCACCGTCCGCGCGGTGACCTACTCGGTGCTCACGCTTGTCTTTGTGCTTGCCCTCGTAGGCGTGTTCGCTTTCTGGGACAAACTCACAGGCGTCGTTGGCCGCTTGCCGCGGGATCCTCGCGAAGCGGCCTTGTTGATAATGGAGCGCGCACCTGTCATTGTGAGTTACGAACCGTTCATGTCAGAGACGCGTGCCGTATGTTGAGGCGGGCTACAAGGATGGGCATATAGGTCGGTCTAGGCGGAGCGTTACGGTCGTTCCATCCTCACTGTGTCTCATAGATTTGCCGATATTGGTACGCTTCGCGTACAAGAACAACGTCTCTGCGGTCGATTTGAACAAGCCGTTCGATGGCCATGTGGACATTCCCCGTCTCAGGGAGGGCAAAGTCGGCGGTTTCTTCTGGTCCGTATACGTCGACTGCCCCCCAAAAGAGGAGGAAAGCGATAACTTCCTCAAACCGACAAACCGGGTGCGGTAGGTGTTATCCGCAGTCCATATATGCGCGAACTTACGGGCTACATTTAATAGCGACACGTTGGAGCAGATTGATATCGCCAAATTACTTATCAAAAAGTACCCAGAGGTGAGCCCCTACCCTGTCGAATGAAATCAAGGTCATGACCGTATCTGCACATATATAGACATTCTCCTGGACTCTCAGTTCTCAGGAAATCAAGGTTGCCATGAGCAGGGGCAAGATCGGGTCTCTTCTCGGAGTTGAAGGGTATGCTAGTAAATGTCAGTTACAGCTATTGTTGTCCTCACCATTGTGTTCGCAGGGCTCATCAGCTCGGGAACTCAATCCAGACGCTTCGCCAATACTACGACCTCGGCGTCCGCTACGTGACCCTTACGCATGCCTGTCACAACGCATTCGCTGATTCGTGCGGCATATTCCCTGCGCTCGAGCCTCGGCACGGCGGCCTCAGCTCGCTCGGCTTTTCGCTCATCGACGAGATGAACCGGCTTGGCATGCTTGTTGACCTCAGCCACACCTCGGACAACACTGCGAAGCAGGCATTAAAGCACTCGAAGGCGCCAGTCATTTGGAGCCACTCGTCTGCGCGAGCAGTGAACAACGTACCCCGTAACGTGCCAGACGATGTGCTTGAACTCATCGGGACAGGCCGGAACCAGACGGACGCGGTCGTCATGGTCAACTTCGCGCCAATCTTCGTCGCGCCTCCGGGCAAGGCTAACGTCAAGTGGGTTGCGGACCACGTCGAACACATTGCAAATGTGGCTGGCAAGAAGCAGTGCGTACATTCTCGCTTACCGTGACCGAACATTGACTCTAACGAAGGTTTCCATGATAGCGTCGGTTTGGGAAGTGACTACGACGGCATTGGACAAGCGCCCGATGGCCTTGAGGACGTCTCTAAGTACCCTGCATTGGTAAGCTTTTCTCCCAAATTCGCGCAACTAGTTGCTCATGCGTTGAGACCAGGTTGCTGAACTTTACAAGCGCGGATGGAACACGTTTGAGCTCGCGGGGCTTACAGGTGGGAATCTGCTGCGTGTCATGGAGGCCGCGGAGCGTGTCGCTGCTGAGCTGCAGCGGAGCGGCATGAAACCAATCGTGGCAAGATACGAGGAAAGAGAGGATCTATGAATCAGTTGTGCGATATGAAGAGGATATCGGGGTCTTTACGGTATGTGTGCTAGACATCTGTTACGTGTCTATCTTGCATCTTTTCATATGTCTCATTAGTGCAGTTATCTTATTGGTTCAATGCGATGGTTTAAACGTTTCTCATTCAGCTCCACTGTCTTCTGTTCTTCGAGCTTTATCAGGGGCGCCATGCGGCGAACTCATTTCACGAACTTGCGACAGTCGCACAACTACTAGGTTTTGGTCACCGTCCGCAGAATACATATAGTCTCTAGAAATCTCCGGTCCCCCTCACACAGGCAGGCTCTTGCCCCCCAACTGGATTTTCCCGGGTATGTCCTCACGCACAACAACATGTCGCTGCTTAAACGAGCGTTTGGGCCCAGGTATTCTGCCGCAACGCCCACAGTACCTATGCTAGCCACGAAGTCAACGCTGTGGAAGATATGGCTCCTCCTCTTGCGGGCCTGTGAGGTAGTGGCAGAGGGCACCAGTTCCGATGCTCGCTCCCTTGCCGCGGCCGTACAGAATATCAACGGGGCAAGTTCCATACTGTCACTACTCCCGGTCCTTTCCGGAAAGGCTCAGAACATCAAAGCTATCGCGGCTCGTACGTTCCCAGGTTCTCTCACAATTCTTGGCGTAGGAGCAGGCCGCGTTCTCTCAAAACTCCAGGTCGGCCTTATGCTGCTCAGCGCGGACCTTTATCGGAATGTAGTCAGCGACTTGGCAGTCTACCACCAGGAATACGTGAATGCCTTCTCCCCTTCGCTTGTCCACGTCCCTACTGGGACTCCAGAGCGCCATTCCTCCAACACCGTCGTCAACCACAACCTCACCGAGGACTACATGGTGGAAGCATGGTTCCAGACACAAGGTCTCCCGGCGAAGGTGGAGCTCAGCCAGCGCAACACCCGCAGACTGGTATGCGGACTGCTGCTGTACGTCCTCATGTACGCGGTCGAGACATTCCTCGCAGTCCAGAACGCGGCGACCGGCACGGCCGTCCCCCTCGTTATCCTGCAGGTCGCTAGCGGCCTTCTGTGGGGATCAGCCGTCTGCCTCTTGCAGGTCGTACGTGGCCAGGGACAGCGCTTCATCTTCCTGAACAGGCTGGCCACCTCGGACTACCGCTGCTTCCAGCTCACGGTGTCAGGGAAGCACGTCCAGAGTGTCGTACTCAGCACCCAGCTCAGCCACATTCGCGAGTACAACCTCTTCGATTCGAAGTACGGGTGCAGGCGGCTCAAGGCAGTCGGTGCTGCGATGGTGCTGAGTGGGGTCATTGATGTCTTCACGACGTTCCTCGTCGTCGGCCTCAATGCGTGGGCATATCCTTGGTTGGGCTTACAGGTACTCGTCATCGCGATCAAGGTCGTCTTCAGCGTGGAGCCCGTTCGGAGGATTCCCATCGTCTCGGTCCAGCCTCTAGTCGGAGACCTGCCTGAGGAGCTCCCCACAGCCCTGACCTCGCTCCCTCAGGATCAGGCTTGCAAGACCCGTCTCCCAATCATCGTCAACTCTGCGCAGGAGTACTCGTTCAGGGCAATATGCATCCATCGGAACGTCGTCTTCGAGCACGCGACACAAGTCTATTGGCTTTCCCGCACTCCTGGGCTTTTCATTGGGCAACCCTACTTCATGCAGCGGCCGACGCTCCCGGAGAAGCAGACCATGAGCTCTGCGAGCAGCGTGCCAGCCCTGGCCCCGATGCGCATGCCGTCCCTCCGTGGCGGGAAACAGGTTTCTGACCCCGAGAAGACGTCCATTTCGCCTGTCGCTTCTCCCACCTCCCCGCCTTCGGCATTCAAATCTCCCTCGTCGCCGTCATCTGAGTCCTCTAGATCCACCGTTTCCACAGTGCTGCCGCCAACGCGGTCCTCGAACGAGATTACGGAGCTCCCGCGCATCGTTGTGTCCACCGCGTCTCCAGTTGCAGCGTTGCCAGTGCATGAGGCCACCCCACCTATCTCCCCTTCGCCAGTACCCCTAGACGCTCCCGCTATACCTCCCGGGATTCCGCTCGCACGCTCTATCTCTTCTCGCAACAGCATCATGTCCCGCGCCCCGACGCCGCCCGCCAAGTCTCCCGCACGCCGCGCGACCACGCTCCCGTCGCGCCCATCTCGTCCCTCCACCCCAACCGCCAACCTGTCTCGCCCGTCTACGCCAGCCGGCAACCTGTCTTGCCCATATGCCCCGCCTAACCCCATTCACAACCCATCTCGCCCGTCTACGCCTGTTCGCAGCCCATCTCTGCGCGCCAAGCCGCCACATCCGCCTCGCCCACCCAAACCAGATCGACCTCCTCCACCCATCCCCACAATGTCCAGCGTGCCGATCATTGCCCCTCCGAAACCCAAACGAGAACCCTCTGGGTCTCTTCCGCCATCCCCCGAACCAGTGCGCTACCTCACGCTGAGAGACGGCCGGCTCACGCTGGCGGATACCGAACCACCGAAGGAGCACAAGGAGGCTCTGCAGCGCGAGTTTCTGGCGTGCCTTGCGGAGGTCGTGAGCGCGAACAAGGTGCCCAGTGCGGGGTTCCTGCAGGCAATCGAGACCACGCGGGAGGGCATCAGGCGGACGATGACCGACACTTGGTATATGTTCGGTACGACTGACCTACTCCGCTATATGCGTACTTCCTACCGAGACCTTTTGTGGCGGAGGTACGTGTGATGTATGCGCGGAGGGTGCTGATATTCTAGGATGGAGCTAGGTAAGCCTTAGCCGGATGCCGTCCAAGTTCGTTTAGTATCGAATTAGCGTATTAGCGTCTTCACTGCGAAGGACGTGGCGCACGCTGGCGTGGGCATAGTAGGATTCTCCGGGGACAGGGTCCACCAATATCCTCATATTTATATATATTAGTAATACATCGCGATATGATACATGTTGAATCATATGAGATGCTTGACTTCATGCACGAAGACAGTCTTGGTGTGCTCTCCATGCCAACCCCGGTTGCTGCTAGCACTGACCAAGAAACGAGCCGCCGGATCAACCACTGTACGGCGAGGTCAACGAGCGTCGAGCAGCGCGACGGTGGCATCAGACTCACGCATTTGGGAAACGTAGCCACCGTGATGTCCAGGAATAATCTTGAACTGTACACCACTCTTCATCTTGCCATAGGCGTCCGGCTCTCCCGCCTCTGCGACGTTCCATAGACGAATGTTATCTGTGGAAGCGCTACCAAAAAGGGCCGAGTTAAGCTTTCTTTCGTACCTCAGAACAATGAACTCACCATGCAAGGTGTCGACCATCCGGGAATGCGACGACACAAGAGACTACTCCTGAGCTGAGGGGGTTGCGTAGTGTCTTCAAGATTCTAGGGGTGCCCGACGCTGCACGCCCCGTCTGTCGAACATCGTAGATTTCGACCGTACCGTTCCGGCGCCCAGCATATATTTGGGCCCCATCAGCAGACCAGCACGCCTGCCCACGGGCCAATGCCGTTCAGCACGAGTGCACAACCCAGAACCTCATTGACACTGCACGCACCGACATGAGCCAGGGGGGAGTCTTCTCGCTCATCCATAGCCGACCAACACCTCTTCCGGGAGAGTGGACCCTTCGATCCCATAGGATGACCTGACCGTCAACATGTGCTGTCATAAGAAGGTCAGGCGAGAATGTGGCGTAGGTTGCAGGGTCAAGCACTGGTGGCGCGCCCTTCGGTGCGATGGCACCTCGTCCCAAATGTTGGCTATAGGGCTGGCCGTGACCATGTCCCGGGAAGGGAGCATAAGAGTTCGGTGCTCCTGCATCTCCGTCACCATCCGCATCAGGTTCGTCAAACAGAGGATCGTACGACGCCTCAGATTTAACGTCATCCTCCTGCTTCGGTGCTTGGTTTGCTTGCGGAAGAGGCGGAGGAGGCATCGAGGATGCATGGCCCCCCTGATGATCGTCCCGTGAACCCCGCATGGACACGGTGAACTCGCTCCTGGCTGTAATGGTGTTGTATGAATTGTGAATGAAATTCGTGGAAAGCGGTCGGACGGCGATTGCTGCAAGCTGCGCGCCGTGTGTTGAGAACTTGCGTGCAATCTGTCCGGTGTTCAAGTCCCAGTGCTAATTCCGTCTGGTCAACGCCTTTGCCGTGAGTTGGAGGGCGAACGTACTCACGATGGCTTCACCGTCCCAACTAGCACTGAAGAAGCCTTTTTCATCGTGCTGCAAAGACAACGCTGACACGGGTGCTCTGTGCCCATGCATGACATGACAGAGACGACCGGGACTATGTCGCACAGTATATAAACAGACGTGCCCTTGCTGCAAGCACATGTGAGCATATAAACAAGGTACAATCCGAAAATTGGGACGTACGTCCGAACCTGCAAGTGACCATAATGCATCCGATTGCATAGCGAGACTGTACACAGGGTACATAGGTGCTTCTCCAACGGAACCATCAGGGTTCACCAATGGAATTGCATTTTCCCACCAGCAGCGAATCTGACCAGCCTTCATGATACCCTCGATGACGCCGCAGTGTTGCCTCTGGGGAGCGGTGAGGAAGATCTTGCCATTAACTGCAGCAAAGAGATCATAGTCGCGGATGTACCCGTCGTCGGAGCCAGTGATAAGGTGGGTCATGCATAGGGAGGAGGCTAAGGCATGCGTAGCGCAGGGATGAGGTATCGCGCATATGGCTTCCACTGTGAAAGACCTGGGCCATCGTATGTCGGACAGTAGTTTGGTTTTGCGTACTTGAGCCGGGGAAGGAGGGCGTAACTGGGGTGGTGGTTGAGGCACTATAGAGGAAGTTGTGGATACCCATAGTCAGAGGACAGGCCAACGAGTTAGTACAAGTGGCGGCAATGCTCTTACCTTGACCGCCGGTAGGAGATTCAGTAGCTGGGGAGGCGGGCTTGCTGGGTATTGGAACCTCTTGAAGGGTTTGGGTGAGGGCTTGCTCCAGATCTTTGTGAGGAGACAAGTAGTCTTCGTCTGCATCTTCATCATCTGAACCGTTATCAGAGGTAGATGTATCCGTATCCTAGAATGTTTTATAGCACAGTAGAGGGGTAGAGTAAAGAGGGACATACCTCCTCGCCTTCTGTGCCCTCCGCGGCTACGGCTGCAGTCAGATCACCTTCTAGTGCATCGAGGATGTCCTCGTCGATGTCTTCGTCAGCCTCGGAGGCAATTTCAAAATCACCATCGTCGTAAACGTCGTCCTCGGAGTCGCTGTTGACCATGGTGGTCGTGGTAGACGCGGTCCATGGGAAGTGGTGAGAGCCAAGTGGTGTCCGGCAGACACGACCCGGCAGACGCGGCGAATTGGCCCTCGCTCACTCCCCTCTCTGACCATGGTGTTGGCCGACCTCGGGCGTAAGCTCAATGCTGCCCTCTCTTCGTTAAATCGCGCACCTATCATCGATGACAAGGTTTTTGCTTTCTTGCGAGCTTGCTATACCTGCTCTGACCAGCCACTCTAGGTTCTCGATGCCTTGCTGAAAGAGGTCTGCGCTGCACTCTTGGAAACAGATGTAAACGTGAAGCTCGTCGCACAACTTCGACAGAAGGTCAAGGCAAAGGTCAAAGCATCGCTAGAGGGCGGGGCGGACAAAGGAAAGGAGCAGAACCGGAGGCATGTAGTGCAAAAGGTACGTACAATATCTTCGGGTTGACTGGGCTCGCTTACATGGTGAACCCATGATCGCTGTAGGCTATCTTCGACGAGCTCGTGCAGCTTGTTGATCCCGGTGTTGAACCCTACAAGCCCAAGAAAGGGCACCCTAATGTGATCATGGCAGTTGGTCTCCAGGTGCGTTAAACTCTCATTCACGCAGAATACACAGAATCTTCAATCCTCCTCCACAGGGGAACGGCAAAACCACAACATGCACGAAGCTTGCCGTTTACTACCAGAAACGCGGCTACAAGTCGTGCATTGTCTGTGCCGACACCTTCCGTGCTGGTGCTTTCGATCAAACCCGACAATCTGCAACGAAGGCGAAGGTGGCCTACTTCGGTTCATACACAGAGACGGATCCCGTTACCATTGCGGCACAAGGTGTTGCCAAGTTTAAGAAAGAGCGTTTCGATGTCATCATTGTGGATACTTCTGGTCGACATAAACAAGAGTCCGAGCTCTTCAAGGAGATGGTGCAGATCGGCGAGGCCGTACAACCCGACCAGACCGTTATGATCCTAGATGCCAGTATCGGTGAGCATACCTCTTGCATGAGCTGTGAAACTACCATCGCCTGACGATAATGAAGGCCAGGCTGCTGAGGCGCATGCTCGAGCATTCAAGGAGAGCGCGAACTTCGGGGCTATCATCGTCACCAAGATGGATGGCCATGCGAAGGGTGGAGGTGCCATTTCTGCGTCAGTACGCAGTGGAGTCGGCGCAAACGAGTCTCGCTAACACATCATCACAGTGTCGCTGTGACGAAGACACCGATCATCTTCCTCGGTGTTGGCGAACATCTACATGATTTGGACAAGTTCTCGCCCCAACCCTTCATTTCGAAACTCCTCGGCCTTGGAGACGTGCAAGGTCTTATGGAGCACATGCAGGACATCGCTACGCAGAACCCGGACAAGCAGAAGGAGATGGCGAAGAAGCTTGAGGAGGGCAAGCTCAGTATCCGCGATTGGAAAGAGCAGATTCAGAACGTTATGAACATGTACGCTTGGGGTTTACCTTTTCTTAACTGGTGCTTAACGTGCCTCCTACAGGGGCCCGCTGTCCAAGATCGCATCAATGATCCCGGGTCTCCCTCAAGACCTCCTGCAAGGCTCCGACGAGGAAGGCTCTCTTCGTATGAAACGCATGATCTACATCACTGACAGCATGACCGCTGCCGAGCTCGACTCAGACGGCTCCATGTTTATGGAATGGGGCAAGGACGGCAAGCCAACCGGTCTCACCTGGCGCGTCCAGAGGGTTGCGAAAGGCAGCGGCACGAGCGTCCGCGAGGTCGAGGACCTTCTCTGCCAGTATCGCATGATGGCGAACATGGCCAAGCAAGCCGGTGGGAAGAACGGTTGGCTCCAGGCAATCCAGAAAATGCAGGCCGCTGCTGGTGGTCGCGGGCGCGGTGCGAACGGTATGCCGACACCGGCGCAGATCCAGGCCATGCAGGTGCGTCCGCTCATCGTCAACGTCCACATTCGCTGTGTCTTAATCGTTCTTGTATCAAATTCAGCGCGCGATGCCTCCAGGCATGCTTCAGCAGCTACAGCGCCAGATGCGCAGTGGCGGCGGTATGCAGGAAATGATGAAGGCAATGATGCAGGGTCAGGGAGGGGACCAGTTCGACATGGAAGAGATGCAACGTAAGTCCCTCGCTTGACTCGTCAAAAACCCCGTCTGACTTCGTCCAGGCATGATGCAACAAATGGGAGGTGGCCTGGGCGGTCTCGGTGGACTTGGTGGACTCGGTGGTTTGGGCGGTCTTGGGGGTGGTGGTATGCCCAACATGAGCGACATGTTCAAGATGATGGGTATGGGTGGTCAGGGTATGGGTCGTAGTGGACGATGACCACCTGGGACTTAGATATCCATTACGACTCGTGTACTAGTAGATGTACTCGATTGTAGCCATACATATTTTACGGGACGACGCGCGCGGGCCGAACGATAACGTCGGGACCCGGTAGGGCATTGCGCAGCAAACGTCAAACAGCGGATTTGCAACGAGCGACAACCATCTTCATGAATTCGCGACGTTGCAACTGGAAGAGATCCCACTAAAGTAGCTGCAGTAATCATGTCACCTCTTTGTTCCTATGACTTCGTACACACAAAGGAACGACGACCACACGACCCTGTCAGCCGAGAACGCGGAGCAAACAGAGTAGCAAGGAGAGTAGGAAGTGAGAGACAAGTAAGGTCGGCAAAGGGGAAAGCGGAACAGGGGGGGAGGACGACGGCATAGAAAAGGGAAAAAGCTACAACACATATCAAAACAACAACGCGACGACTTTCTCTTCACTTGCTCTCCGGGGTCTCCTTCTGCGAGAACTCGTGCAGGACGGCGAGTGCCTCGTTGACCTTGTTGGTCATCGCGTCGGGCGACTCGAGCAGGTGGAGAAGCTCTGTGTTGTCCATCTCGAGCAGCATACCGGTGATCTTGCCTGCAAGCTCGGGCTGGGCGGGAGCAATCTTCATGTAGATGACCTCGCCGAGCATCTGCTTCTGCTCCATCGGCGAGACATTGGCCAGGGCCGCCGCAGTGATGCTCGGCACCTCACCAGTGGGAGCACCCGCGGGAGCAGGCGGCGCCTGGCCGGGACGGGGCGGCTGGTTGCGGTTGGCACTGGGGCCGCGCGCAGCGGGAGGCTGCCCGCCAGCAGGAGGACGGCTCGCGGGTGCACCCTGCGAAGCATTGTTGCGGGGGGTACCGTTGACCGGGGGAGCGTTCGGATCGGCAGGAGGACCGCCACGGCCGGCGGGAGGGGGCCCACGGGGCGCACGAGGGTAGCCGGGCACTCCGTAAGCCTGAGGAGGAGCCTGTCCGTAAGGAGCGGGAATGGGCATGCCCGGAACCTGGTTGTTGGGGGCGTAGCGGGGACGAGGGGGCATCATGCCGGGCTGGCCGTAACCCATCATACCACGGCCACCAGGAGGAGGGTACGCGCCGGGGCCGGGAGGGTAGTACATAGGCCCGTTGAGGTAGCCGCCAGGAATGCCAGCAGCAGCGGCCTGCTGCATGCGGATCTGGTTGCGCTGGGCGATCTGGCTCTCGAGCTGCTGGCGGCGGACTTCGCGACGCTGGGCAAGCGAGACATAGAGAGGCTTCGAGCCAATCATCTTGTTGTTCATCTCGGCGACCGCCTTGGTTGCTTCATCGGGAGAAGAGAAGCAGACGAAGCCGAAGCCCTTAGACGTGCCCTTCTCGTCGCGCATGACTTTGGCGCTAGTGATGCTACCGAAGGGCTCGAACTCCTGGCGGAGACGGTCATCGTCGATGTCGTCCTCGAGGTTCTTGATATAGAGGTTGACACCCTGATACTTGCTGAGTTTCTCCATCTTAGCCTGCTCGTAAGACTTGCGGAGCTCCTCCTCACGCTCGGCCTTCTTCTGCGCGCGCGCAACGAAGAGCTTGCGGCCCTTGTGCTCAGAGTCATGGAGGTTCTCGACAGCCTTTTGAGCCTCCTCGTGGGTCTCGAAGTTGACGAAACCGAAACCACGGCTCTTGCCCTCTTCGTCGATCTGGACGACGGCGGAGGTGACCTTGCCGAACTGCTCGAACAGAGCAACAAACTCCTCTTGGGTAACCTCAGGGTCGAGGTTCTTGACGTAGATGTTCGTGAACTGAGCCTTCATCTCCTCCATCTTGGACTGGCGCTCCTGTGAAATTGGTCAGTCCATGAGTTGTGGTGGCGCGCGCATCCATGCAGTACTCGCCTTGCGAGAGATGTGGTGACCGACGTAAACCTTTTTGTCGTTCAAAAGCATACCATTGACAGCCTTGATCGCCGTTTCAGCCGCCTCGGCGGTCTCGTAGTGGACGAAGCCATAGCCCTTAGAGCGACCGTGCTCATCCGTGGCGACCTTGCACGACAACACGTTACCGAACGCGGCAAAGGTATCGTGGAGAGCCTGTGGACCAAGTAGACGGTCGTTAGTGGTCGATGTCAAAGCCTGAGACAACTAATCTTACCTTGTTGTCAATTTGTTCGTCGAGGTTCTTGATGAAAATGTTGCCTTGTCCGGTCTTACGCAAGGCAGGGTCACGCTGGGACCACATGATGCGGCTGGACAATATTTAAGTACCGCACGGACAGCCTGCATCGCCCGTTCAAAACTTACCAGGCACGGCCCTTGATCAACGAGTAGTTGAGCTGCTCAAGAGCGCGCTCACCTGCATGCGCGGTAAGCCTACTCGGCACCAAGAACAATGAGGAAAATCGCGTACCATCCGCAGCATTGAGGTAGTTGACGTAGGCGTAGCCAAGGGAGCGACGAGTGACAGCATCGCGGCAGACGCGGATGCTGAGGAGGAACGGGGCAGGTCAGACGATCTGGGTCTTGATAAGACGACAGGAATACCGAGACTCACCTGGCCACTGGGCCGATCATGTTGAAAATCTCGAAGAGCATGGCCTCCGTGACGGTGGGGTCGAGCTCACCGACGTAGAGAGACGCAGAGGGGGTCATCTGCGGCGGGGGAGGAGGAGGGTTGTACGCAACGGGGGCCGGGGCCGGGGGAGGAGGGGCGGCCTCAACATGCTGCGGGGCAGCAGCTTCCGGAGCGGGGGCAACAGCGGTGGCCGCGGACATGATGATTTTGAGGGAAATGGGGGGTCGTTACTGCTTTGTGGACTTTTCTGCGACTGCGATGGTCGAGGATGAGCAGGGTTGAAGCTTGAGGTGGCGAAAATTGAAGGCAGTACTACTCACACAGGAGGCGACAGAGCAACTGCTTTTTGGGTTTTATGAATTTAGGATTTTTTGGATGTGTTTTGACCTGAGGACATCGAGCGGTGAGTATGCGTGGAGACGAGGACGGGGACGAGAGCAGACCTTGAATGATGGCTAGAAGAAACAGGGCGACCTGCACGAGCACCTTTACAGTCCCACTTTTCGAACTCCGCCCAGCGCCTAACAATGGGCAGCACAAAAGGGTTCCTTCTTTGGCACCCTGACCGTTGACGTTTCAACAAAGCATGTTTGCGGCATGGGTTCGCTTTGGCGGCCACAAGGCAACTTACTTGAGGCAGTCTTTACGACATGAACGAATAAATTACATCCAGTATCTATTGGCAAAGTCAAGACGTAACATCATGTACCATTCAGAATTGTCCGCACAACATACAACAGAGCGAGATGATTCCAGTCGTACAGTCTATCCACGCGTGAAGTACGCTTTCGCGCCGTGCGAAGCAAGCTCGGCCTTTGCCTGACGAAAGTATTGTGAATCAGTCCGACGTAAATTGAACCCCTGTACGTCATCGCACATACCTTCTCTACAGAGTGTCCGGCAGCATTGTGGTGGGCCCAGATCTGTTGTTGCACATAGCGCTCCATAAACTCTGAAACGTGGCATGAAGACACATCGCCCACCTGACGATAATAGTAGGCCAACCCGACACCCTGCACGACCCATCCGACGGTAGCGACCGTGCCAACGATGGCCGCAGGAAGTGAAGGCTTCGTGAAGGCTTGGATAGTCTGGATGAGACCGGCGGAGCCAGTGCTGGAAGGCGGAGTTAGTGAAGGGACCTCGACCATAACAACTAGCGCTTCTAAGATACCTTGGAATCCCAATGATCCTGGGAAGCCGCTATCAGCTTCCGGTGCCATTGCCGTCCCAATCACTATACTCACATGTAGACTGAGAAGAGTAGGTGGAACCCCCCAAAGAAGAAGTACAGGTCTAAAGTATCGAGGAAGCACGTTAGCAAACATAAACGAATGCCACAAGCTGTGCTCGTACAATAGTACAATGCCTGTTCCTGGGAGAAGAAAGTGTCTCAGTCATGCTGCGAGCGAACGCTAAGAAGCAGATCCTACTTTCATGTAGCCATTATAGATGGGACTTGCGAGTTCTAGATTAGCCGGAAGCCAACAGATGACCGTGACGTGCATGAACTTACCGATACCATAGCAGGAAGGACAAGGGGGTAATAATGATCACATAACTTCGCATGGAAAGTCTCATGAGGCTCATCATGTCAAATCTCAGAAACGGAACATACCCAATACTTGAACCAAGATCGCTACCCCCATTAGGTGACCCGGAAGCCAGTATACAGATGCAGGCCACCATATTGACGATCAGCGTCCCGGCAAGCACAAGCCAGAGCTGATACAGGCGAGTAATCAGTGGTTGTGACGCCGACGGTATTTCGTCCTTAATAGAGTGGAAGATGAGTGGAAAGACTACATCAAGGCCGTAATGGATATTACAGAGCTCAGTTTATTCATTATACGCTGCGCAAGCAAACCAATACTCACAAGGTGGCCAGTTGTTGCGACCATGTTTTCGAATATGGTCTTGTTTCTGCGCAAGTTCGCGCTCTCTCCTCTCCAAATCTGCCTCTCTGTGCCTCAACTCTTCCAACTGCGTATCATGGCTCGTAGGCTTCACAGGATCCTCAAAGGGGTTCGTGTCGAGAGTGTTGGAAGAAGCAAAGGGGTTTTCGTTATAACCTGGGCGAATAAAGCCAGAGATAAGGCAGCTTGCAAGCAAGGAACGGGCTAGAAGTCATACTCATGATGGATTATGGGCCCGCCAGCGTGTCCGCAAGTACAAGGATGGTGGGGTGAAGCAAGGTAAGGCTGGTAGTCTAGACGCTGTGGCGTTGTCCAATGTGTGCGCCTGCGCCCGGACTTGGCGCTCAGTGCCAGCGACGTGTGCGGTCTCTTGCGGTTGCCCAAACCAGAGTGCCTCTGGATTCCTGACGCTCACGTTCTCCTGGTCAACCGCATACTTCCCTAAATACCTGGGACCCGACTGTGATAGTCCCGCGCCTCGGGGACATGGGTCAGGTCCGCCCCGCGCCGGTAAATGAAGAGATTTCTGAGGTCTGAGACGAACAACAACGATGAGTCTTCCAGCCTATTGTGATCAATCCTAACCATTGGAGCTGCCGTCCTCATCTGGCACGCGACAGCACCACGACAGTATTCCAACTTCTTCCCGTCAACCTGTTACTAGCAGATTCCCGTGCCTACGTCCCGGATATGGGAGCTTCAGTGTAACATCAGCGGCTGGGAGTCTCGCAATGGATGTGGCGCGCATCGGGCGGGCTGCCGCCCGCCCTCAACGCGCCCCGTCCGTGCCTCGTGAAGTATCTCGAATTTCGCTGACCCTACGTACAGAAGCTTCGACTGAATCCAAAAACAAAATATATTGCTTGGTGCTCGAAAAACAGCGTTTGTCACCCCTTCCCACAGCATAGCGGCCTTACATGGCCCATGGAAACCTACCTTAAATCATGCCGGCCCATCTCGAACGTGGATTGCGGCTAGAGCGAGTGAACATGGCCACGTACTTTTCGCCGAAGGGGGAGGCAAAGGATGGCGGGTCGGACTTCCCTGGTTGATGTGTCACGGTCGTATGGAGGGCAAAACCACAGGTGTAGATAACACTTACCTTTGCCCACCAGAAACGCCCTCCTATAAGACAGCGTATAGCCGCATCTCAAAACATGCATGCGACCTTAGGATTGACCTACCTTGCTGCCAGTGTACCCCCGCCATGGCCCGCGGGGTCGTCGATTTGTGTCGTTGCAATGTCAGCGAGTGCGTACCATTTATACCTCAGATGACGGTGTGAGAATGATATCAGTTCATGACCTCGTAGCTCTCGAAAGTTCGAGCATAGGCAACTGGCGAAAGATGGGTTGAAGTACTGCGATAGTTCTCGATATTTCCTCGCTTCGTTCAGAGCGTCAAATAGCGCGCTATCATCGGGCCGGTTTTCGGTCCGAAGCTGCTGCCGCCTGTGATGAGCCTCTGCCTGTACCCCCTGTGTCTCCTATGTTAGGTCGTCTGTCTATCATACTTATTATCCTATGAATCCAGACGATGTTGACATCTCGCAGACGTGCCTATAGTCCGTCGATGGTGAGAATTCACGGAAAGCGCTGTAAGTAACCGTCCGCGTCTACCGACTCCGGATTAGGCGCCCCTGCTTTCCCTGCCACAGACCGTGATTCCCTAGTTTATGGGCTTCGTCTTCTCTTGGGACGTACTCAGACACACAGAGAACTCTATATGTACCGATTCTATCTGAGAAAAATGGGCATATAGATCAGAAGAGACTGTAACGTGTCGATATTGACCTAATTAGGCAACTGTCCAAAAAAGGCGATCTTTGTGCTTTACTATAGAAGATTGTGCGTCCTGGCCGGTGTGGAAGTGTCCCTCGTTCTGGTTATGATCATGAGAAGTGGAGCTATTGCAGCTCTTGTATTCGCTGGGCTACCGAGAACGTTCTTTCTACCAGCCGCCGTGCAGCGGGCGCCCGCTCGGCATGTCTAAAAATTGTCCAGACCAGGTGTGTCCGTCCAAGACCTGCGCCTCGCGGTGCCTGTGATGTCGATGCGCGTGGCAGGGCGCAACCAAGAATCAAGACGCAACGCGGGCTTGATGCTCCGCGCCCAAGAGGCCCAGGATAAATTGGGATGCCTTAGCAACCGGTTGCACCGTGCCGCGCCGGGAGGGCTCAAATCGCCGGACAACCGACGCCCCCTGCCCCTTGCCCTCCCTCAACGGGGAGTCTCTCGGCCTCTTGGGCAACAGGCGTTGTATTGAGTCCGGCGGCATCCGGCCGGCCTAAGCCCACGTCCATTGACGATGGTCTGCAGTGTGAGCGACTGAGTTTGGCTTCAGGAGTACTAGTGATGTGATGGGCAAGGCAGTTGCTCCGAGACAATCCAGGCCGAACACCTTGTGCTTTCCGCTCCGAGGAGGGATCATTTTGGCAGCGAACCGCAGGAGCGGAATGCTGTACAGGATGGCGCCTGCGGCGTTAGCCGACGGGGGAAAAGAATAAAAGGGCCGGTTCTCGACAGCACGTTCCCTGTCCGTTGCGTTTGTACGGTTTCCATCACCCACCCTCCTTCCCCCCGCCGCCCTCCTCACCTCGCCTCCGAGGCGTGCTTTCGACGGTAAGTTATCCTATCACTCCTCCCGTCCAACTCGGCAGCTCTTGACCTTCACCTCCCGCTTGCCAGCAGTCGCTCTCTTAAACCCCACAGTCTCTACGCTCATTCTTTGAGGTCCTCTCCTTTGCGTCAAAGTCCCCTCCCCCACCCACCCATCTACGCCTTCATCATGCACGTTCTCTCCTTCGCCTCCGTCGCCCTCACCGCTGCCGCCGGTGCTTCCGCTATGATGATTCCCCACCGTCATAGCCTTGTCACTCGCCACGAGAAGCCTGCCACGTACTACGAGGGTTATCTCGAGAACTACGACGTGTATCACACTCGGTACTTGGCTCTCGACTGCGAGACCAAGCACAACACGAGCTTCTTCGACAAGTGTTGCCACCCTATGCTTGTAAGTCTGATCAGGATTTGCAGTGGATCGACTAGTTCCGCAGTGTCTGACTTTCGTGCACCGGTTGCTGCAGGCCACGGAGACGCTCGCGAAGAACCGCGCGCCCGAGTGCAACCCCGCCAACCAGGTCACGTCCACCGCCTCGTCTGCTGCGCCCTCGCAGACCGATGATGACGGCTCCGACTGCGAGGACGAGGATCCCACTCCCGCCACGTCCTCTGCGGCCCCGACTGCCACCGGTGATGACGGTGATGATTCAGACTGCGACGACGACGAGCCCACTAGCACTGTGGTGCCCACCAGCACCCACGCTGCTAGCTCGACCCACTCGTCCTCGACTCACTCAGAAACCCCCAAGACAACGCAAACTCCCACGACGACTCACTCGCGCACGTCTACCACTCACTCTACCACTCATCACACCACCAAGCCTTCGTCGACAAAGACGACCGCGCCCGCTCCTACCTCCTCCGCTGCCTCGAGCGGTGGCTTCACTGGTGGCCATGCAACCTTCTTCTGGCAGGGTGGCCAGGCCGGCGCGTGCGGTACCGTCCACTCTGACAACTCGTTCATCGCTGCCATCCGTAAGTCGAACATGACGGTTGGCGTCTGATGACTGTGATCACTGATGATCATGATCAATGCAGAGACGAAGCGCTACGGTGATCTCTCGCAGCAATCCTCCAACTGTGGTCGCAAGATCACCCTGACCAACACTAACAATGGCAAGTCCGTCAGCGTCACCGTCGCCGACGCCTGCCCGACCTGTGGCAACCAGAACGACCTCGACCTTTCCCACGAGGCGTTCCTCCAGATTGCCACCGAGGAGCAGGGTTACGTGCCCATCGTCTGGCACTTCGACGACTAAGCTGCGCACCCTTGCACGACTAGTCTTCCGTGCTCTGCCTCGTCCCCTTTTTCTTGCCAATTTCTGCGATTCGGTTTACTGTCTTTTATTCCGGTAAAGGTTCTCGGGGCCACGCTCCCGGCCTAGCGCCATGCGTACCGTCTGGAAATGGATGAGAACGAGGTGTTGATACGAGACTTACGACCCTGGAGGCGCAGGGATCTACCCATGCTCTCGTCGCTCATCCGTGTTACGATACGCTTTACCCGTGTTTTCTGTGCTCTGTCTGTCCGTCGAGCTGCTACTCACTGGTGTATAGCTGTTATCTGATATCGTTATTTTCTTACCGGCCATCGTCATCATCGTATAGAGCGTTTTAAAATCAATTGTTGTGTCGAAGCGGACTTGAAATTATTTGTGTGTATTAAGATGTCCATGTTGGATAGAGAGGTAGCAGACGTTGTAACCGAATGGCTTCAAGTCTGGAACGCCAGCTTCGGATGATCGAGATCCCTCGCTGACTCACAGAGTGGCGTCCCTGGCAAGAGCGCCGAGCAGCGTTACTTCCTCCGATCTTCTCTCCGACTACTAGCTATACGTCGCCACGTCTCTTCATGTCCTTTTGAACCCATTCTGCATCTAGGATCCCAGCATGCATCCTATCGCCCAGAAGATCCTGGTTGTTGGAGGCAATGGCTTCGTTGGTGCTGCGCATATATCCTGAACGCTTCTCTTTCGCTCATACAACCTTCAGGCTCTGCTGTGTGCAGGACTGCTTTGGCTCGCGGCATGCAAGTAGTCAGCGTCAGGTATGTCCATACCCCCTCCCCTCCCCATAGATTATCCATTACCCGGGAATACAGCCAGTCAGGCAAGCCGTGGCACACGCCAAAAGGTCATACACCCGCCTGGGTGTCCAAAGTGTGGTTCCATTTCGTCTCTGCTCTCCCGCAAGCACTCATTTGTGGGCTCGTCTCCCGTGCGCGCACAGGTAGAATGGCACAAGGGCAACGCGCTCGAGCCAGAAACATACCAGCACCTCTTGCCGGACGTGACCGCGGTCGTGCACACGATTGGCACGCTGTTCGAGAAGTCTGGGTACAAGAGCGCGTTGAAGGACGGGAATGTGCCGCGCTTCATGAGTAGTGTGGCTGCGGGTATCAGTGGGGGCGGGGTGTCTGCGAATCCGTTGGAGAGGGAGCAGAAGAAGCGGGAAGGAAGCTACGAAATGCTGAATCGCGACACAGGTGAGTATTTTGTCTGACATCCCGCGAAGTCCTGTCACTCAATGGCCCTTTCCGTCTCATTGTCCGTCTCTCCTCACCTCTTTCTGGCTGAAAGCCCTGCGCGTATGCGAGACGTTCTTGAAGTCCACCCCAACTGCCCAGACAATCGGTCCCCGTGCATTCATTTACGTATCTGCCGAAGACTGTAACCGTCCCCTTGTGCCTTCCGGCTACATTAAAACCAAGCGCGAGGCGGAGATCCTCATAGAGAAGATGGTCCAGAAGCGTTCTGGATACCGTTCGGTATACATCCGCCCTTGTGTGTCGCCATTACACTCTCGAGATGGGTATCAGGCTTACCACAATCCTCATAGCCCTCATCTACCACCCTCACTTCCGCCCCATAGTCTCCCCACTCGCCGCGCTTCTCGATCTTTCCGCCACAATCCACGCCAAACTTCCGTCAGTACTTCCGACCCCGTCTGCCGTGCTCCGCACGCTTGGGTCCCTCGTGCCACGCCCTCCCTCGGCACGCGAGTCCCTCGTAGACTCGCCGTTCAACTCGATGGCACGCGTGCTCACAATACCGCCCATCCATGTCGATCATGTCGCAGAGGCGATATGTATCGCAGCGGACAACTCGCGAACGGACGTGCATGGGGTATATGGGCTGGAGGCGATGCGAGAGCTCATCGGCTACTACCAGAAGGGCCAGCATCGTGCCGGTGCGCATGCTTGATTGGTGTGGCTGGCAGCTGAGTATACGTCTCAGATCTCAGAGTCCAAGTAGAGTACAATACATAATGATCTAATTATTATATTCGAGAGATTGAAGTTCCCCATTCCCGTTCATGTACCTCATTCTGCGCAGTATGCATGGAATAACTATGGTACTCGGACTCATGATGTTTTCGTTCGCCTTAGATGTCGCATGCTATTGCTTGATCATTGTAACTGGTAAGTAGTACGACACTTCCGGTGGTTAGTCTATCAGTTACGACGAACGGCAAAATGCAGGCGCCCGCTACCAGCGCGATGTTGACGCACATAGGTCATCTATCGTCTGCCTTGGGAGACAAGCGATGTTCCGTGTCTGGTACCAAACCGCCGCACAATCCCCGGCTCATGACCGCATGCGTGCTTCCTTATGCACCGAGGTCGGACGGTTTCAGACCACTGCTGAGATTCTTATGCAGGGAGTTAGTCTCGGTTCCGGAAGTTTTGGCGCTTGCGAAGATGGTCGTTCGCACTGCCAAAACGTCTGGTGCATTTCGGGCTCGGCAAAGGGATTAGTGACAGATGGTCACATTAGTCATCGAATGGCTTACGAATGTCCTATGACACACCCTTAACAGGCCCTCCAGCACCCCATAACGAAGGCTTCTAGGGGTCCGCAAAGGAAACAAAAGGACATGGAAAAAAGTGGAGAAGTCTCCCAGAAAGAAAAACATGCTCGCGCTAGTGAGCAGCTGCGTGCGCGACCACACCTAAGTGCCGTTATCTCGCGTTCGCGCTTGCGCAGCACTCGTGCTACTGGGATGACTCTCGCGCGAAGGTGGTAGTGATCGCGTGGCCCGCGCGCGCACCTGAGAGACTAGGTTTCGTAATAGCGCTATGTGGGGATGAGAAACGCGTGGGGTAAGGTGGATATTTAGAAAGCTGCACTCACACAGAGGACACGAACCCTGCACGGCAAGTTTTCTCAGGTGGTCATCCGCCAAAAGCGCTTCACATTTCAACAGCAGGTTTAGACTGGAGAATTGCGGCATATGAGAATGTCCTACGGTGATTAGGTTGTTATTACAATTCAATGCGACGATGCTCAGGCTGTAGCTCGCGACATTATCGCGGAACGCGCGGAGGCGTGATCTGGGGCGGTTGGTCACACCCTGGCCTCGGATGTGACCCGAGGTGACCCGATGTCACTAATGTCCTTGCCGAGCACGAAACACACCAGACATTCTACAGGTCTCTCTGCACCGGCGCTCACGAATCCCAGCAAGATCTTTTGCACGATCTCCCATCAACACTCCTTCCCGATCCGATATCCCCTCCTCCCGCACCGCTGAGCGTAGCGAAGCCTTGAGCGCAAGTGCAGAGAGACCCTGTAGAACGTCTGGAGCCGAGACTAGCAGGGAGTCTGAGCACGGAGACACACCTGAAACATGGTCTGACTCATGGTGGGAACGACTGCGCGCTCATGGATTATCGCGTCACGGCCGAGTGCATTCACAATCTTTGGGGCGGCCAGCCCAGAAGAACAGGGGGGAGGTCCTCTCCCGACAACTCCCGACAGTAACCCTCCTGCTTCCCCAACCAAGCTCTGTTCCGCCATCCCCCCTCTCCCTTCCGTGCGCCGAGGACATCTGTTGTCGGGTCGTCGAGGTATGTGCACACGTTCTAGCACGTAAACGTTCCCGGAATAACATACACAACCTCCTCATTCGTCCCGCCCCCCCCGGATTGGACGCGGAATTCGGCGTTGGTGTCGGAACCGTCCCGCTCCTAGTGCAGGGCCGTGCCGTCGTTCTCCCCCACCTGCCTGGCCCGCCTGCCAATAGATTCTTCCAAAACGTGCATATTCATAGGATGGTGTCGGCACCGTTCTTCCTTCGGCCGGGAGCAACACTCGCCTCCGCGCCTCTCCTCGCCCCCGCGAGGCTCGTTGGCCGTGCGCGGATCCTTCGCGTCGCCGTGCGGTCTATCAGCCAGTCCTTCGCGTCGCAGAAGGCCGTCACGTTTGGGCTCAACCCTGGCCGTGCGGAGACTGCGCCTGCGAAGGGTGTCGGAGAGCCGTTGCGGATGATTATGTTCGGTGAGTTCGAGTTTGCACGCTGTCGTGTGGAAGACCCAGTTTGCGGCGTTGGCGCTGGCCGCTGGGACGTTCGACTGGAAGTTCAACACGTCTGGTGAGCGCGTTTGGGTGTTAGCGCTGTTCCGCGGACCACCCCGTGCACCGTGCCCGTCGTCAGACCACAACAGGAACACGCCAATCTGACTTTCGTGTTCTTCTCATCTCAGGGAAGCCGGGTGCGGGGAAAGGCACGCTCTCTTCACGTCTAGTGAAGAAGTATGACATTGTGTCGCTCTCGACGGGTGACCTGCTTCGGCAGCATATTGCGGAAAAGTAAGTCCATGTCTGCACATGCCTTGTCGCTGCCCTTAAATTGCCCTCATGTAGGACGGAAGTTGGCGTGATGGCGGAGGAGATAGTCGCGGCAGGCGGCCTTCTCCCTGACGAGATCATGCTCAAGGTTGTAACAAGTAAACTGGACCTGCTGCATAATAGGGTGCGGTTCACGCTCTGCTTGACTTTGACAGGAAGACTGACGGCGGAAATCAGCATTGGATACTGGATGGCTTCCCGCGAACTCTTGACCAAGGCAAAGTGCTTGACGAGCACCTCTCGTGGGTCTCACCAAAAGTATGAATATACGCGGCCCCGCTAATGCGACATATCTGCAGACGACAAGGAACCCCGATGAGCCTTGTTATGAACCTTGACGTGCCGGACGAAGTGATCCTGGGCCGCATCTCGGATCGATGGGTCCACCTGCCCTCAGGACGCGTGTACAACCTCTCATATAACCCGCCCAAGGTGGCAGGGCACGACGATGAGACGGGAGAACCCCTCACGAAGCGTCCGGATGATAATCCCGTACGTAAAGGCAACTTTTTTCCCCATGCTTCTTGCAACCCTGAACGTCATCGGCCCTGTCATGCAGGAGATCTTCGCCCGTCGTCTGGAACAGTTCTACGCTTCCACCTCGCCGCTTCTCGCGTACTATGGGGTGCGGACCGCGGGTGAAGCATCGACGAAACTGGTCACCCTCGCGGGACGCACGTCAGACGAGATCTGGCCCCAGCTCGAGACCTTCATCCGCACGAGCTTCCCTATGGTCAACGAACGCCAGGAGAGCAAGCGGCGGACGAGTTTATCTGACGCCGTCCTTGCTCGCCACGATTTCGACTCCAAGGACAGGGTCAAAGCTGCGCTCAGGGCGTAGCCAATCCTTGCGTATGGTTCTGGCCGCCTTTCGGTCTCGGCCCTCATTCGCTTTCACAATGATATACGCTCTTCGTATGCCGGCTTTCGGTCCCGGCGTCGCGGCCACATGTGGTCAGTCCTCCACAGTGCCCCAGTCGGCCTTCGTCCCGCCATCTCGTTCGTATCGCATACCATCGTGTTCGTACCTGTTCATACCATCCGCATTTTGTCCCTTTTCCCCTTGTATTTGTAGCACCTAGCAGTTTCAATGCATGAAAAAACCAAGAATAACCAAAGTTTCTAGTTCTCGTGTGCCTCTATGACTCCAGGCGTTGTCACTTCGTAAGTTAAGAAACTTCACTACATCAGAGCGTACCTGCTCAGGATGAGTAAATATCAAGATAGCATGCCGTGGAGGGCATAGACCGGACGTACATCTTGACTGGGTACAGTCCCTCTGGGAAACCCTTCTGTACCTGTTCGTGAATGACTTTCAGGCCAGCATCAGCGAAGCCCTTCTTCCACGCAAGGTCGGATCTATGCAGCGTGCAACGCAGCACTATTAGTATGCGTACTATAGCATTGATTGACACACCCCTGCGTACCTTGTCAAACTTGAATCGCTCTCGTCGAACACCGCGCGAGGCTCTCCCTTCTCCGAACACAGGTTCTCCTTCACGAGGATAAGCCCCCGTGCAGGATCGCGCAATGCGGCCTTGCACTTGCGGAAGAACGCGACGAGGTCCGCGTCGCTCAGCGCTCCGAGACACCACTGGCACATCACCACGTCGAAACCGTCATCAAGGTCGTCCTCAGTGGGCGGTGGGGCATAGCCGACGCGACCAAGGATCCTGACCTTATCTGAACTGGAAGACGCAGGGTGGGCGGGATCGAAGTCCTGAAGGGTCCCCTGGATGAAGGTCACGCTCTTCGTCTTGTCCGCGATTCCCTTCCAGGGCACAACTTCCAACTCGTTCTCGCTATCGCAGCCCTTCTTGGGTGGGGAGGGGGTTTCGCTTGCCCAGCCCCGCCGGAGCGCCTCGTTCACGAAGGACTCGACCGGCTCGACAAGGACGACGTCGGAGACGAGGTGCAAAAGGACGTCCGCGGTGACGCGCCCAACGCCCGCCCCAACGTCGAGTGCGCGCGCGCGTCTGTGCGCGATAGCTTCGGGAACGCTTAGCGGGCGCACGGCAGAGGGGACAGTGCAGAGCTCCGGGAGGAGGTGCATGAGGAACTGGCGCGAGCCGAGCGCGTCGATTCTGGGTAGGGACTGGTACGATCCCGAGGTTTAGTCGCGCATCATGAGCGGGAAGCCGGCTGAGGGACATACCCCATTGCCAAAGCCACCTGGCAATGAAGATCATTCGGGGAAGATGGGGGAGATGGGTGGGGGACATACCGAGGACGCCATCATAGTTCGCGGGCTGAGATTCCCAGTACTTGATACCGTCTTGGATGTCAGGATCGCGCAGATGGGGCTCTGAAGAACGTTCTGAGGTCATGACCCGAAGTTATGTACAGTGCCAGCTGCCCAAAGGCGGAGAGGGCAAGGAAGAAAGCCTAACATACCGAGGCGGCGGCGCCACAGTGGTGTGACCAAAAAGAGGCGTGACGGCGCGTGACGGACGCGTCTGTGGCACCGTGCACGCGTCGTCAGTAGGGCGTTCCGAGTCTCCGAGTCCGACTCGAGGCCTCGCTCAACGACTGCGACGATGACCTCTCTCGACGACATCTGGGACACTCCTGCCGAGTCCGTCTCCGCCCCTTCGAATCCCGTGCCCTTATCCGTGGACGATGACGATGACATCCTCCCGAACCAACCCAAACGGCGACCACGCTCAACGCTGTTCCTCGACTCCGACTCGGAGGTCGAACCTCCGTCCACCTCCAACGCGCACTATGCGTCGAAACCAGGCTCCTCCAAGCCCGACATAGATGCGTTCTGGGATGACCTCGATGAACCGGATACCGCGTTCCAAGGCTTAGCGCCCTCTCTCGACGTCGAAGCCTTGAAGCGGCAAGCTGACTCCAAGCTCCCTCCCCTTACACCGCATCAGATCCTCCCCAGTAGCTCCCCACCACGAGATACGGGGAATGGCAAGGATGGAGCGAAGGATAAGGCGGACGGAAAGAAGGGAGACAAGGGCACGACGAAGAAGAAAAAACGGCCGATCCTGGACGAGGGAAGATTGCTCGGACCCGAGGGTTTCCCTGTGCTGGTGAAGCAGGCGAAGGCGTTCAAGCCCAAGGGGAAGGGGCATGAGGTGAGTCGCATGTTGATGCCTTCCATGAACTACACAGCTCACAGCCTGCGGTAGATGTCCGATCTCAAGAGGCTCTTCACGGTGTACCAGTTCTGGTCACATCAGATGTATCCAAATACCCAGTTCGTGGACACCGTCCAACGCGTCGAGAAGCTCTGTCACACGAAACGGATGCATGTGCGTCCATCCACCTCCATTTCCTTCTTGACTATCGAGCACGAGGTTGACACGAACGTCAGGTCGCTCTCGGTGTCTGGCGGGATGAAGCCAAGGGCCTCATCAACGGGCACAAGGTCGGGCCCAACGGGTCAGATAACTCGAACAGCGACAGCGACGACGACCATGACAAAGCCCCCGCCACTGACGTCCCCATCGCGACCGAAGATGAGCGGTCCTCACCCGCGCCCTCGCGCGGGCCATCGCTACCTCCTTCCTCAATGTCGGAGGGCGGCGGGTTCGACGACGACTTCGACATCGACGCGATGATCGCCGAGGACGAGGCGGCTCGCGCCCAAGCCCAGCCGTCTTCTACCTCTGGTGGTGGCTCTGGACTTCAGACCTCCGTACGGTCGAAGGCGCCAGTGGATGAGGACGAGGAGATGTGGGACGCGGTCATGGCGGATTTCCCTGACAAACCGTATGTCCCTCCAGAGCGCCAGTCCAGCGCCTCGAGGTCCAGTGCGCAGGCGGCGGATGAGGATGAGGAGATGTGGGACATCGTCAGGGAGATGGAAGCAGAGGCAGCGGCCAAGACGTCTGCGTCCAACATACCTACTTCTGAGGGTCCGTCAGTGGAGCAGCGTGGGGCTGAGGGGGCAGCTGGCCTGGCTGGCGTAGATCCTATGAGAAAGGCGACGAACGACGAGGGTTGGGATGAGATGTATGCTTAGTAGCGTGGCTCCAGATTGTCCATGAGATATATTCGTTCATACATTGCTTCTCTGCACTTGTCGTCCCACACCGAGCTCAGACGGTGCGCGGGCATGGTCGGAAGCAAATTCGAAAAAAAGGAAAAATATTTGCCAAGGTTCTGAAGACTGTGCAATGAGTTGTCGAAGTCAGGCCCTCATAACCTGGTGGTATCTCAACAGGATCACTAGCTACCATGTATCGATCACGCCGCCATCAACGATGCCGCCGCCGGTACCATTGGGCTAGTTGGCAGTGGCACACTTATTAAACCAACCGTATGTTATCGGTCTCGGGTACCGCGTGAAGACTACAATTCATTTGAATTCCATGTACTGCTAGAAACTCTACGGGACAATTAAGAGACCAAAGTCGACGACAGTCCACAATATATCTACACGAAGATTATCACTAATCGGAGACTACAAGTCAGACCAAGCACTCTACTACTATGATGCATATACACCCAGCGAGGATATGGGTTTTGTGGCAGGAGAGGGGAGTGTTGCACCAAACTCCAAGACAAACAGTTCAATGTACATTAAGGACCGTGTGAAACGCGAGAGCAAGAATAACATGATGTTCCAAGAAAGCGACGAGGCATTGCGATGGATGTTGTACTGCGACGAAGGATCTGGGGGTTGGGAGCAATGAGCACCCGCCTTTCATAGAGTGATACGAAACATACCGTACTTTCACTTCCGACGGTTGAGGTTGAGGTTACTTAGCCTGACCTGGGGGCAGGAGGGCGCGCACCGCTTGCAGAACGGGATACCTGCTCTGCAGAGCGTCCAGCAGCTCCTGGGACACTGTCAGTTCCACGTGTACGGGACCAGGTGAGGGTGAGAGTGAACTCACCGTCAATGCCTCCGCAAGCTTGCTGCGAGCTAAATTGAACCGCTCCTCCACTGGCGCCTCACTATCATCAACATCGACGGTAACAACAGGGAGGCCTTCTTCACGGGTAGACGCGTCGTTGTGCGTCTCTTCGCAGCACGCAGTGGAGCGCTGTTTGAGCGCGATGGCGACGTAAGGAGAGAGTGGGGCGATAGTAGAGGGGGGAAACAAATATCAAACTCACCACACATGGCGCTGGATCCTCCCCTCCTGCCTCCTCCCCATATCGATAGTCAACCCTAGTCTGTCATGACGCGTCGAAATAAGGGTTAGATCGTAACAGACCAGTTGAGGATACGCACCATAAGCGAATCTTGTGGGCGACGCGTTGAAACGCGGGCGTAAGGATGGAAGCGTTCAATAAGACTTGAGCGGTATGGTGGGAGCCGAGAGACGTCGAAGTTTTGGGCCCTGCTCATGACCAGCGCGAAGGACGGGAAGGGAAGATCGGGACGGCGCATATATTAAGTATCCGAGAGGACAAGCGAGGGTAGGGCGAATGTACAAAAGATGAATGAGCAATGAGAACGGCGAAGTGGGGTCGAAGGAGTGGGAGGCGGCTTGGGGAGGTGATGGTGGGAGGAGGGAAAAGATGAGTGTGACCAAATCCCTCTCGGTCTCTCGTTTAAAAAGGGCCACAGATGGGCAGCGTACGAGAAGCAGGACGTATTAGCATATCATTATCTGCGGATTAACTCGATAATCCCCGACTCTGTGCAATGTTTCCGACCTGTCTGCGCGCTGTTCCCTCAGCGCCCACGGACCATCTGTCCTTGGCCGCCACCCGCGCCTCAGTGAAGGTTGCTCTTCGTCCTTTCGCGTAGTGTCGATCACTGAACCTAGCCACCCACCTCACCATCTTGAGAAGGCGCGGGATTCCATCAACAAGAAGACCAGCAAACGGCATACAAGGCAAAGGTTCGAATCAAATCGCCCGCATGGGTAACAAAGGAGCACCGGTTAGACTTCAGTAACGCACTCTGCAGCAACACCATGCTACTTTTTGGTGACGTTACACCGTTGCAACACTAGTAGAACTCATATTTCACTCAATCTAGAGTCCTATGGAAGCCGTCATTTCTCCAGACGAGAGCCAGACCAGTCCAGGAATTCAAGTGTGGATCTGGGTCTCGACTGGAGAACTGTTTGGGCTTCACTGTGCAACAGGTGACTGCATGGTATGTTTCACACCAGATCTACGATCGCGATGCTTGCTGAAGATCGCCCCTTCAGGCCCTTCACACTGTCCGCCGTCCGGCGAACGCGAAAACTGCATTCAAGGTCGACGCCAAGAGGCACGTGACCTATCCGCGGGCGCCAGCTGTGGACAGATGGGCGCGAGAAGGGAAGCGTGAGTAGTTTCTTTCTAACCACTACGTCCACCATCAAGGTCAACCTCAATACCCATGTCCAGCGTGATTCATCAGGTCTGCCTCAAACCTAGTGCGTGCATGCCACCAAGAGGCGAATGAACACCAAGAACGTGCCACAAACTCGTATCAAGGAGAACCGGAACCAGTCGACCTCCGATCAAATCCATGCTCAAGAGCTGACGAAGATAAGAGGCTGACCTCAAGATGTGGGCATCAAGGACGAAGGCGTGCACCAGCGAAGGACGACAAAAAGAAAATACAGGACGCACCGAAATGTGGTTGAGCTGCATGATGCTCCGCATCGCTTCGTCCCCTAACGGGGTCGTCGCGACATGTCGTGCAATACGAAAGATAAGTCGTATGCTGAGCTGTGGTGTTTGTGGTCGTATAAGCTTGAAGCCGCAGAGAACAGCAGGACAGGCTGGCCGCAGTCGGCGAGTCGGTGTTGCTGGTCTTGACGACGTCCGATCAAGAGGGGTTAATATGTCGGAAGAGACGAAAGCAGCTCCAGACATACGCCGATGCGGAAGAGACCAGAAGAGAAGACGGTCAGAAGCCGTTGCCGATTTTTCCAGCCGCAAAATGTCGTTGGGCCAGACTGGTACACCCGTCGGCAAAACATGGACGATATTCCTCCAGGACGCAGGAAGAGACAGCAAGCATCAAGAGGGGACGAGCCTGTGGCGGGGGAACGTATGAGAGATGGAAGAAGAGACGGAATGCGGGAATGCGAGGAGTCCCCCTCGTGGCGCAACTCCGCGACTGGCCGGTCCGTGCGCCCCTCGCCTCGCAACTGGCCTCCTCCTTCCAGGGCATCAACCCCATCTGACGGCCGTTCGAAACTCCCTCAGTTCAGCTATCCAAACGACTACTTGCTTCTCCCCGCCTCCCGCTCTTCCCACCTCAAAAATATTTTCTGTTTCTGCAGACGGCCTTGAACAAACTACCCCTCTGTCCTGCGACCCCTTCCAACGGAATCATGGGCACCCGATCCCCAGAGCGTCCCCACCCGGCCCACGCCATGCAGCTCCGAATACGCCTTTGAACTCCGCAATTCTCTCCCTGCTACACCGAACCAACCGGACCCCCCTCTCCCAACCATCACCTTATCCGTCGCCAACCATATCTCAAAGCAGCAACCCACGTTATGGCGATGGTACCACCCCTTCCCCTTTGAGGACAGAGCTCGGGATAATCGGAATCTACCTTTTGAGGGCAGATCCCTTCCTCTAGGAAACCCGCAGAAGTTGCACAACAATGATGAGGACAAGAGGATGGCAGAGGCAACTGCACTGCGGAGCGAGATCTGCGGGTGTATATACCAGGTTTGTCTTCATCACCTATTCTCTACTCTACCCTCTTCATTCAAGGTATCCCCACTCCCGTCGTGATGGCTGCACGTCCGCCTTGATTTCCCAATCGCACGTTCACAATCCGTTCCTGGATCCATCCCCCCGTCCTCATCCGCCAGCCTACCATGTCCCAGTCCAGGGTATCTCTCAATATATTTTTTCAACCTTAACGCATACAAGTGGCTGCAGAAGAGAGCAATCGATCTCGATATTCGAAGACGTCCCACAGTGGATAGCACCGCAGCAACGTCGCCTTGTAGATGCGTGTGGACAGGAAAGCCACATTGCAATATAAGAAAAGATCAGCTCACCAGGGTTCTTCATTTACATGAAGGTGCGTCGACCCAATGGTTCCCAACCCGAGGGCTCTGTAAGACTTTTTTGATACGATGTCGCGCTTCGCGGGAGCTAACCACACAGCGCGAGTATAACTGACACGGTCTGTACCTGAGAAGCATCAATTCCTGCGTTCTTCTCAAAATCTTCAGGGTGTTAGAAGCTCCCGAATGAATATGTGCTCAACGGTGTATTCCTCTATAGAAATAGCTGACCAACGGAGACAAAATACTCGATACCCAATGTCGCCTGTTAATCGTGATGCGAGTCCACTTCCCGTGCTGTACCCTCCACCAGTATCCGGCGAGTCGTAAGTCTCGGTCACTGACACACTCTTACGTTGGGAGGTTGCTTTTCGCTATCTAAACTGAACGAATTCCATGATCAGTGGCATGAACGGAAGACGTACGATAGTCCATGGGCGACGGTGGCCACCTGGGTACTACCTACACTATGTATCCCCATCGTCTGCTACCAGTCTCCTGGTGGACTTATAGTACAGTCGACTCAAATAGGCGCCCATTGTTTGATTGGCGCCGCGTTATTATGCCGCCTGAGTCGTCCGTACTGGACTTGAGGTGGTCTCTATATCATCGCGTGTGCAGCTCGATGGCGCACCTCACAATCCTGCGCACCTACGCGGAGCGCGTCGACCCGAACACGCTCCCGCCGACGGTCAAGCTCTGCCACTCAGACGCGTCGGTGACGATCTTCGACAAGTACCCAAAGGCCTACTTCCACTTCATCCTCATCCCCTTCATCCGGGCCCCGCTGACCGCCGCCAACCTGCGCGACCTGCGCTCGCTCCTCCAGCTGCCCCGCGAGCAGGCGAAAGCGCTCCTGCAGACGATCCGCCGCGATGCGCTTGCGGCCAAGGCCCTCATAGAGGCGGAGATGGTCGAGAAGTACGGGTGCGCGTGGGGCATCCAGATGGGCTTCCACTCCGTGCCGTCGCTGGAGTACGTCCCCTTACCGCTCAGGCATCTCCAGTGCGTGCCGTGTGCCCTATCTTCACTGCGTTTGTTACGCCCGGACCCTCGGCTCGGGCGAGGAGCGAACTCGTGTGGCTGACTGCGCGCCTTCTTCTGTCGGTGTAATCCAGGCATATACACTTGCACATCATCTCGACTGACTTCCGGGGAGAGTATATGCGGTCGAAGAAACATCTGAACTCTTTCCATCCCTCGCTTGGCTTCTTTATACACCTCGACGAGGTGCTCTCGTGGTTCGGGCCCGACATCGAACCAACGTGGTTTGCGATGGTGCGTGGCAGCCCTCACCATGGATTTCACTTCGTAATAATCCGTTGATACATGGACTTATAGAAATCAGATATTGACAAGAAGGCGTATGAGAAGCTCCTGAAGGAGGACATGACATGCCCGGGGCATTGTGACCAACTCTTCAAAACGATGCCCAAAGTGAGGGAACATCTACGCGGGGTTTTTGACGGCACGGTCAAGGCCACGCAGAAAGCGAAGGAGAACGAGGTTGCGAGTAACCACACGGCCGACGATTTCGAGGATCCTGAGCCTGAAGTCGCCGCGGGCACCAAGAGGAACCACGACGAAGCTCCTGGCGAAATCAAGGCAGAGGTTGCCGAAGGTTCCGGTTCGGACGTACCGCACCCGTCCAAGAAACAACAAACAACGTCCTCTACAGCAGATTTGCCTGATGACCCTTGATTTTTTGTTCGGCCCAGCCGAACTTCACTCCCATGCATCTATCTGTATGGTCGTTCTCGCTTTCGCAGCTCTCCAGGATGCTTCCCTTGTTGATCACACGCAATTGTATAGTATACATCAACATCTCCACTTTTGTAATCTCTATCGGTGTATGGTGTACAACAAGGCGGGGAATCGTACAATCATTGTTATTCAATCGCCGTGCATGCCTCTCGCGTTCTACCATTCTATGCAGCAGCTTTAGCAGCTGCCTTGTCGGCGTCCAGCTTGGCCTGGCGATTACGCTCCGCCGAGAGACGAATGGCCCAGGTGAGCTCGTAAGTCTTGCACGCATCTAGAGGTAGAATATGATGTCGATGTCCGGAGTAACATTGACGGGATTGCAGAGGAAGAGCACATACCCTCAAACGAGCTCAGAATCGTCGCAGTCTCCGGATCCTCTTCAATGTCCTCGATGTTGTCGATAAGGACTGAGATCTAGGTAAAACGCATGTTTAGTTCCAAGTGCCCCAGTATCGTTGGGAAATACTGACCTCAGAGAAGAAGGGATCATCATCTGGGAACCTGTGAGCCTCCTCGATGTCGCTGCCCGGTCTACGGATGTACAGGATGGGCTGGACGTAGGGGTTCACAAGCCTAGTCGAACGCAGATCAGCAATCAATTATTCGACCCACAGCTGCAAGAGGAGGTTCTACTTGAGCTGGTAGCCGTCCGCGTAAATCTCGAGCTCGCAGCTGTAGTCGTGACCCTGCAAAGCGACCAAGTGAGTGAAGCTTCCGACGGCGCCACTGTCGTACTTCCTACATAAGCAAGGCTCAGTCAACACTCTTAAAAGATGGGTTGAGTGTCAGAAAACCTCGTACCAGGTCGCGGCAGTGACACGCGGGATCCTGTTCTCCGGCGGGATTCTGGTCTCGTCGACGGTCATCTTCGAGAGCTGCCCCGCGTTCTCGTCCCACTCAAGCGAGTGCGCGTTGACGGTCAACATGTCGACCTCGCCACCAAAGTAGCGCGACAGGTCGCAGAAGTGCGTGCCCTGCTCGATGATCGGGCCCGCGCTCTTGGACTTGTCCCACCAGTCGGGCTTTGCGATCGCCTCGTACGCGCACGCGTAGCGCGCAATCGTCGCCATGACCGTCAGGTTGTTCTCGATGATGATCTGCTTCATGAGCTGCACCGCGCGCAGGTAGCGGAGCATGTACCCGACCGAACAGATCGAGCCGCTCTCGCTGATCGCCTTCGCGACCGCGAACGCCTCGGGGAGCTCGCTCGCAGGGCCCGTCGCGGACGGCTTCTCGATGAACATCGCGACCCCGGGGAAGCACTTCATGATCTGCATCTCGATGTCACGCCCCGGCTGGAGCGTGCCGCGGAACATGGGCGGGGACCCGACGATAATCGCGCGTGGGGTGTCCCTCGGGGACATGTTGCGAACGAAGTCCTCAAGGGTTTTGAACACGCGCGTGTTCTCGTACGCGGAACGTACGAAGGTCTCGCATTTCTTCTGGAGAACCGCGGTTGCGCGCTCGACGGCTGGGTCGATGAGGGCGACGACCTTGAGGCGCGGACCAAGCTTGCTGTGTGGTGGGTGAGCATGGCGGACGCGGTGGTGCGCAAAGTAAGTGGAGACGTACTGTTCAAAGCGGAAGGAATGGTTCCACGGACCCTCGTCGGATCCTGGCGATGACGCACATCGGCGTCAGCTCAGACTGTTGGGGTGGGCGATGGGATGCGACGCCGATGTCGCGCCGACTCACCGAACATGATGTTCCCCGCCCCGATGAACACGACATTGAAGTCGGAGGTCCCGCCAATGTGAGTCGCTCTAACGGCACGCGTATGTCAGTAGGTGCGCAGTAGGATCTGGGTTTAGTGTACTCACTTGTCGATCGGAATGAGCCTAGATGGGTCGATCGAGGGCCTCCGCGAAGACGTGCCCGACGCCCTCCTGGAGATAGAGGTGGGCGAGTCGAGTGCGGACATGCGCCGCATGACAGTAGGGCTCGCGAGCTCAGAAGGGCGGCGTGACATGGTGGTGGTCGCTATGCAAGATGGGGTTCGAGGGATGCGTCGGCGACGACGAAGATGTGAGCGATAAGATGGGCGTAGATACTACGCGCGAGGGGGGGTGGGGGTTGAGGAGACGAAAATGGGGGAAGCGCGGTCGCTATATATTACGGGGGGGGGGGCTAGGTGAAGGTGGGGTGGGGCCAGGTTCTCGATCGTCGTGACCTCAGCGACTCGGAGTCCACTGACCTCTACGGGCATTGTCAAATTGGCCCAGCTCTCTCATACCCGTCATCGCGTCCAGTAACATCCTCGTTATCCATCATCGATTTTCTCTCGCTCGTCGCCGAGCGTGTTTAGGCTCACAGTTCGAGGCGGTCTCGGATCTACTTGTCCGACATGCCGTACATAGCCAGCCACCCAACAAGTCGTCGAAGATGGCACTTGGCGCGACGCAGCAGGACAATGGCACCCTCCGTGCGCTGGATAGTGGTATCGTCATCTGTACAAGTACACAATTATCATCTTGCGGCGGGTTGCGAGCCCGTACCAAGTATTACTCCGACCTCTTCTGTCATGGACGCCAATGCGAGTAGCAATCGACCCAAACCGCACGTTGCATGTTGAGTGCGGCCTCCAAATTCAAGTCTAAACCTGCGGCATATCTGAGGCATCGGGCATCAGCGCGCGCCCTCCGCCGAGCGTCGGGACTCGAGGTCCTTCTGCTTGCGCTCCGCCGCCTCCAGCCGCTCCGTCATCGCGCGAAGCTCCTCCTTCAGCTTCTCGTTCTGCTCTGTCAGCTTCATGACATTGCTCGCCCGCTTCTGGACGCGGTCCAACCTGTCGCAACGAAGACGCGTTCGTAAACAAGACCCCATAACGTCCAGTATCAAGTGCGAATATAAGCGCTCATGTCCTGGAGTGGCGCGGCGGTGGTAGCACAATCCATGGACAATAGGGTGGTGGGCAGGGCAACGGGCACGGCCCGAAATTAAAGAGCGGTGGGGAATGGTGTACTCACTCCTGCTCGCCGCCAGAAGGCTTGACCGCCTCGAGAATCGAGTTGAACGTCATGGTGAGGTCGAGGTTCGCCTCTGGCAGCTCAAGGTCGAGCCGCTGTGGCTCGGTCGGAAGCCGCTCGTGGTGGTAGAGCTCGTCGAACAGCTCATCGTCGTCATCGTAGTATTCCTCGTTCGGCGGGCCGTTGCGAGCGGGAGTGCCTGCCCTATTGTGGTTGTGCAGCGAGCCAGACGAGGCTTCTTTCCTGCGGGACGAAACGGCCCTGGGTCAGCCAAGCAGCTCGTGCTTAGGCGCACTAGCTATGTAATATTGGCTGGGCGCGTTGTCGATCGCAACGGGGGGGACGTACCCGTGTTGATGTTGGAAGTATTCTGCATCTGAACGCCCTTGGACACTCATCGCTGATTATTCGAGGTTGGAAGAAGCTTGCGCAAGGGTGGGAGGGAGACGGAGGTGGTGAGAGCGGAGTGAGAGAGTGGGTCCAGTCCAGTTGCTAGAGAAGCATGTCGATGGGCGACGCGATTCCATGACATATTGATCAGCCTCCCTCAGTGCCTTGTCCGGCCGGCTAAGTATCTAGAATCCTTATGCGCCGCTTACGTGCGGCCGCAGGGCGTGCTTATTTTTGATTGACACACAACGTCACTGGCACTGTTTGGGATGACCTGCATTATCCGGACCACAGGTTAAATCGGTACAGAAATATCCATTATGTACACAGTACAGAGAGTGAGGCCAGCAGGTATGGACAGAGATGATCGAGAGACGTGCCATGGCTACATATGGTCATGATCATGGTGGGAACTACAGGCGATAGCGAAGACAGCAAGCAGGGGCAGGGACTGTCCGAGTGGTGAAAACAGTAAGGTATTCCGGCCATGGGTGGGTAGTGAGAAAGAATTAGCGACACGGGACACGAGGTGAGGTCATCAAGGGAAGCAGAAGAAAGGAAAGTGGGGGCTTGGCAGCGATAATACAGCGCAGCTGTGCGCAGGACACAACATTAATTGAGCGATAAGACTACGGGAGAGCGTACCAGGGAAGCAGAACATCAGAGTGGAGGACCAGATAGAAACCGCTATGTACAATACATGGAAACAACATGACGTGAAGAAGTATCAGATAGGAAGTGGGAAGGATATCGCAAGGAAAACATGCAGGGAAGAATTCGCAACTCGGAAAGAAGGTCGCAGCGAAAGCGAAGTCGACGAGGGACGGGGAAGTCTACGTCACCTCAAGCACAGAGGTCTCCAAGACGCGGAAGTGGGTCTGGTCCTTGGAGAGCTCAGACCAACCGACGACCTCGCGCCAGTTCATCTGATTCGCCTCCTTTTCTCCAGCACCAGAGAAGAGCCCCAGCTCGTCGTCGGTAACGCCGCGGAACATGAGGAACAAACGTGTAAACACGCAGTTCTCGACTGTGACTGAGATGTCGATCGCGGCCGCAATCTTGCTTGGGGACATAAAACGGTACGCGATATTACGGTGCGCAGAGAAGGCTGCCAAGTTGTTGCTGTGGAGCAATAGAGTCAGACGAGTCGAATGGGGGACGAAAGAAGAGAAACGTGACTAACTTGATGAAGGTAGTGCGGGCGTGAAGGGACATGCCGAGTTGATCCAGCACGCGCATGAGGTGAGGCACGAAGTCGCGGAAGGACATCGCGAATCCATTCCGGGGCGCGATAAATTCTTGAGGATCGAGCATGCCGGGTTCGGGACTAAAGGTAAGTGAACAGATCGGTCAGAAGACAACGTAACCTCAGTGCTGAAGAACTCACATTGCCTCGTAGTATAACGACGTTGCCGTCATCTCGGTCTCGAAGTGCTCGACGGCACCACCAGGATGCACCCGGAGGAACCATTTCACCTTGTTGGGGTTGTCCGGGACCATCTCCGCTGGAGGCCAGCTCACGCCCATCTTCCAGAGGGCAGAGAACGACAGAATCACGTCTGCGTACTGCTGGGAGGGGGCAAGGATGCTCAAATGACACTTGGCTGTCGCCGGCTTGGTAACCACGGCGAGCTTGTTGATGACGCGAGAGTCGATGATGAGGTCGGTGGAGACGTTTTCGGTGTTCTGGATGCGCGTGCCGGAAAACTCCATCTTGTGTGTATCCCCGTCGTGCACAATGTCGAGCTTCCCCCAGAAGGCACCGTCTACCGTCGTGCCATCCTCCATTCGTGCCATATCTAGCTCGTCGGAGGTAATCAGGGTGTCCAGAGCTACATGCTGCCCGGGGGAAAGTTCTAGGTTGAACGTGCCGGGCATCTCCAAGACAGGCGGCGGTCTGTGGAATTATTAGTGCTTGCACTATCCTTGGCAAGATGAATACCTACGGAGGCGGACTACGAAGACGAGGGATGTCAGCTTGTCGTTGAGCATAGGATACCACAAGACTCACGGGGGTTCATCTTCTGGTGGTGGAGAGTCGCAGACAATCTCGACTCTCAATCCTTGGACGCCCGCGATCGCGATTTGATACGAATCCTCGCTCGTTAGCTACGCACCAGCTAAGCTCCACGATCCAAGAGAAGGTGGATGAGACATACATAAATGTAAGGACCAGAGACCAGTCGCTGGGACGAACCTCGATCAGAAAAGCCGCAAGACGTGATGAACAAAAGCACTCACTGCTGCCTGAAAAGAAGCAAACTCGATAGGCACCCTGAGAGCGAGTGGTAGTTCGGGTGGAGGCTTGATCCAATCTCTTGCGAGTCCATCCAGGGCCTGGGGTACGTAAGAGATAAAAATTCGTACCCGTAGAGTAGGCTGTGCTTCCCGAACTTACAAGAAGGCTTTCGGGAAGCTGGAAGAAGGATCGTCAATGGCGCAGTCAACGAGAGATCTAGCACGGTGCGCACTATTTTAATCGTCTCCATGTCATCGAAAACAAGCGTGAGCAGGCGTTGGCGGGAGAGGGCCAGCTGAGCCTGCCGTTCTGCGTCCTTGTTGACTTTCGGAGTCTTGAACCTGCCCCAGAAGCCCTGCGAGGTGGGGAGGCTCGCATTTGAGTTGCTATCGAAGCTCCCAGATTAGATTACGACGGCAAGCGAGGTATCGCCAAGGCGCACTCACGCAGGAGATAGCAACATGTTGCGGACCGGGAGGGAGGGGGAAGGAAGGAGAGGAAGGGAGGGATATGTGGAAGTCGGAAAGCGAGGACGAGCTTGAGTGGAATTGATATAGAGTATTGGAGTCAGCGAGACGATCGAGATGGGGGGAACACGAGGCGGCGGCAACACGAGGCAACAAAGATTGAAGGCGGAATAAAAGACTGTAACGGGCTCTGTACCAAAGATCGTTCGCGATTAGTACCGGCGATGGCGATAGATAGCCCCTCTCTCCACTCACCCTCTACCCACAAGCCAGCGCAATCCCAGACATTGGCCAATTCCTCGCCGGAGCACTGCCGTTGCTTGAGGGTTCCGGGCAAGGGAAGGCGCGCGGTTCCCGGACTGGGTCTCAAGCTGCCTCTGACGTCGTCTGCAACAATCAGGTCGGCGCTGCTATCCGGAACACCACGTGCCCCATGGACGAACTCCGAATCGCGGGAAGCTTTTCTCCATCGCCATGCATGCTCCTCGCCACGAGAATCGTCCCATCCAACAATCTCACTTACTCCCGTTGTACTCCCGCGTACAAGAAGCGCAGCGCGAACCACCGAAAACAGTTATCGCTGCGCGGCATCAGAGTCCAACTCGAAAGCGCCCAGATCGCTGCCAATTCTGGACACTATACTGAACGCCTGTCAGAACTCGCCACTACATCATCGCGTCGACGAGGCGTCACTTGTTGGTGTATCCGACAAGCCTCGAGGATCTCGCGCTCAGCCATAAGAATTTCTTGCAACTCAGGTTGCAGTATTGATTTCTGCCCCACAGTCCCGACTGGACAGGCCCGACAGTCTGAACATTCCGCGTCTTTTCCATCCCCAATCCAACGTAACGCTCTTCTCCCTTATGTCAAAAATCCTGCCACACCGGTGGAATAAATGAGCCCTTGTGCATCCGTCTGGATTACTTTAATCGGCATATTAGCCTTGGTTCGGAGGCAGATTCGCAGGCGCTTCTTGGGCGCACAAAACATTAGCAGCATGCATCGAGAAAACTCAGACGCCTGCCGTGAAACAAAAACACATTCCATCCATGCCAGCACGGACGACGGGGAGGGCTGCAAACTAACGAGTACAGCCCACACGATCAGTCCTATAAGGTGCGCCAGGCACCGCAGGCCGCATCCACCGTCCTCGATCTTGTTGCTTCCCCACACCCCACATCCTAGAGCACAGTAAGTCCCGTCCCCCCGTGGTCGACCTGTTATACCGCTACTTTGCGCGCCATGCTAATGTTTCTCACTGACAGCAGACATGCAGGCGGTCACTACTAATGCCTCCGTCACCGAGGGCTTCATCCCCTTCACGTACCAAGGCGAGACGTACCAGACTTACTACAAACTTTTCGGTGATCTCGTGCGCCGCACAAACACACCCCTCGTTATCCTCCACGGCGGCCCTGGGCTCTCACACGACTACCTCCTCCCACTCTCCGATCTCGCCGATACTGACATTCCGGTCATCTTCTACGACCAAATCGGAAATTCACGTTCCACCCACCTGAAGTCGAAGCCGCAAACCTTCTGGGCCATCGACCTCTTCATCGATGAGCTCGAGAACATCCTAAAACATTTCGACATCCGGGACCACTTCAGCCTCCTTGGTCATTCATGGGGTGGAGTCCTCGCATCTGAGTTCGAGGTTCGCAGACAGCCTGCCGGGCTGAAGAAGCTAGTCATCACGAACTCGCTCGCTGAGGCGAGCTTGTGGGTCCAATCGAACGCCCTGCTTGCACAGTCATTCCCCAAGGAAGTGCAGGAACGCCTCATGGCGGGTATGCAGAACCCGAAGGCGTATCAAGCAGCGCTGAAGGTGTTCCATGCCCGCCATGGATGCACGGTACAGCCATTCCCCAAGGAGCTAGCTTACTCTTTGGATCGGGTATTTGGAGATGACGGCGACCCTACGGTGGCTAGTGCTGGGTAAGTCTTGCTCGTCGGCACTGTGGGTGCTCCCTAAGACTCACATTTCATGGCATAGAATTCTAGACAAGTGGTCCATCACTGAACGTCTCCACCTGGTGCGCGTTCCTACGTTCGTGATCAATGGACGAAGGGATATTGCCCAGGACTTCGTAGTTGCGCCCTTCTTCCAGCGGATCCGTCAGGTGGAGTGGGTCACGTTCGAGCAGTCTAGCCACACACCGTTCTGGGAGGAGCGCGAGCATTACAACAAGCTAGTGGTGGAGTTCCTAGTCGCGAACATAACAAGTTTCGATGGCCGTAGTAGGACTACCGTAGTACAACCGCCTGACCTCCTTGTCGCTCCGTGTTTCTTGTTACTTCATCCATTGACCCCTTCACACACAGTGCTGCGCTCTCGATACTGAAACCTGCGGTCGAATCATGCATGGCATTGCCATGCGAGTACTATGAATCTGATAGTTCCGAACTTGAAGGAGGCGCGGGTCGACAATGATCTCATACCTGAGCGCCTGTGCCCCATGCCCGCTAACTTACGTCTTGTGTTTCTCTGGCACATTTCTCTCCACACTCTGTGACCTGTCCACCATGCACCGTACCGCCCTCCGTTTCCCCCTCCGACAGGCCATCGCGCCCCATAGGCGAGGCTTTGTTTCCACCGTCCTTTTGACAAAAGCATGGGAGAATGAAACCGTCGCCGAGCTGAGGAAGGAGGCCAGGAAGCGCGGGCTCACTTCGTACGTCGCGGTCTCCGCGTTGCACTTGCCTGTCTCACTACTAACGTTTCCGAAATACGTGAAGCACGGGCAACAAGGCCACTTTGATTACGCGCCTCCAACAGGATGACCAGAAAAAGGCGTTCGCGTTCGAGCCTGCCTCAGTAGCACCCCAGACACGCGCTGCGTCCACCGTTTCTTCCTCCACTTCTATCACAGAGTCCCCTACGGAAGTCCCTGGCATACCTTTCACCGCTGAGCTAGTGCATCCCAAGTATGATTTGGATGTCAAGATCCCCGTATGTTCTCAGGCCGAGCCCGAAGCACCCGTCGCCATTGTACGCCTTCTCTCGTCCCGTTTTTCAAGACGGCCCTCTAACCCGCATGCATCCACGTGCTAGCCGTTCGTTCCCGACCTATGGGAGTCTTCCAAGTTAAGGCACGAGTCCGCGCCCCCCGTACCCGAGCCTTCGACCGGTCCCAAGGTGGTGGTCGTCGGTGGTGAGGCAACCCTCCCGGGTAGCAGTCTCCCGTACGACGTCTACAGTCCCAGTACCGCTTCTTCATCCGCGCTTGCCCCACCTCAGGTTTACCCTGAGCCCAAGACGCAATTCGGGAAGCTCCTAGCCGGCATGGCGGACGACCTAGGCATCCCACCCACCCTCAAGCTGGCTCGCCTGGAGCCCACGCAATACGACGTCACGGCAAGGACGGAGACTTCTGGCAGCCACCAGAAGAGCTACTCCCGGACGCTGGACGGGGACGAAAAGACGGGCTTGTACACTCTGCTTGGCATCTTTGCGGGCTCCTGGTTCGTGGCGAGTGCCCTTGCGCCTTCGTCTGAGTGGGCACACAAGGCGGAGGAGAAGGTGAAGGATGGAGCGGAGGACCTGGAGAACGCAGGCGAAAAGCACTAGATTGTCGGGTAGATGGACATTTACTACGTATCGCTCACTACATCATTATCCACATTGTGCCCAGGGCTGCCTTATAATCAGTGACATCCACTGTGCACCTTCCGAAGCTTTAGATATCGAAACATGTCGAGCGCGCGTTGCGCCTCGCACCGACTCTCCCCGTCATGACAGTGCTGCGCGGGCGCCTCATATGTAACCGTTCCACACCTCTCCCAGGGACCGCCATGCTCAGGCTCCCTCGAGCAACCACCTCAGCTCTTAAGCATGCTCATATCCGGCCATTTCATGCGTCGGTAACACGCCAACACTTGGTCGGTCCTCCGGACCCTGTCTCCCATCTGCGTCCCGTCATTTACGACGACGCGCCTCCGCCTCCGCCACAAACCCGACATCCATATTCGCTCAAGGAGTTCACGGGAGACACTCGAGAGTACCAGTGGAAGATGCAGAGGCAGGAGCTCGATGCGTTCAACCATCAGTTCTGGAAGGAGGTGCGTGGTCTGCTTGTGGATGTTTGTCCATGCTCCCTCACTAGGATCGTCATGCTGCCCCAGAGCAACACCCGCTTCTATGCTGCGAAGGAAGCAGTTCTACAATGCCTCCCAGAAGAAACCACGCCGGAGCAGCGCGAAGTCGCGCTTTCCGAGTTCTACTGCCGTTGGGTCGCGCAGGAGCGGAAGCGGCTGGACGAGTATGGCGAGGAAATGCGGCGGCGAAACTGGGCGACGATCTCTCTGGGAGCCCGCGTACAGTACGAGAAGTTCGTGTCCCGCATCATGCACCCGTTCAGGTGAATAGACCTTGCTGCGGCCCATATCTCACTTTTCTTGTACTGCATGCAGATTAATATTAGGAGCACTCGACTCAGTTGGAGTATTACAACAGGAAATTGCAAGAAACCATCTACATTTTAGGCTGCTCGACAACAAACGTCTGGGATCATAGAATGCATATTAGTGTCCGTGTCATGGGCTGTCCTGGAGGCCAAGGTCGTGGTTCGCGATTTGCTCTACGCTCTGGTAGATGCCCATCAGGTCGAGATCCTCCAGCGCCCTGCTGTCTCGCTCGTAGTCGCGCGCAATGGCAAGGATCTCCTCGGGGGACATGCTAGGCCAGCGGAGCTCGATCTCCTCCTGCGAGGGGAAGTCCAATGCCTCGTCGGGCGTGAGCTTGTATCCTTGCGGGCGGTGGCTTTTGTGCGCTATGGCCTGTAGCGCAGCGTAGAGGGCCGTGCTGCGGAGTCGCTCGTTCAGTTCTTCGTCGGTCACGCCGGTGGTCTGGCGGATGTTGTTCCAGCTGCACGGCGGATATCAGACATGAAACGGGTCGGCACGTAGGGGAGTGACTAACTCATCGTGCACGAAGATTCGTCGCCACACGTTCTGGAATGCATGGAGTCTTCGCTCGCTGGGGATGTTCTACGATAGAAGATGAAATTAGGATATGAAATGACGCCACAAGAAGTTGCACACCTCGGCGTGGGCCAAGAGATGCAAGGCGGTTGCGTAATCCTCCACGCGGTCGAAGTTGTCCTTCAAAACCAGGACGTCCGCCATGTCTTCGACGGACAATGCTTTGCCTTGCAACAACAAGCGGACGAGGTGTTTGAAGGCCTATCATTAATGTCAGTAATGTCCGGTAGACAGAATCAGGGCACATCCTCACGTTGTAGAAGGCTCGGCGATTCCCAAGGTTAGTTGCCTTCTTCTGCGCAACAGTGTCGACCTGCATCTCTAGCGATTGCCGTTGGCGAACGGAGGCGAGAGCCTTCTTAAGGTCTTCAACAATCGTCTCATGCACGCTGACGAAGTCCAAGCCATCGTGGAAGGCTATCAAGCAAGCCTATCAGTGTCGTCCTACAGTCGTTGATCGAAGGAACGCACAGTCCAGAACATCTTGACTGACGGAGGTCTCGCCTTCATGCAGTTGCGCAAGGTGTGAAAGCTTGCCAATGCTGAGCATGAGCTGCATGGTCGGGTCAATATTTCCTCTTAATAGTCTTGGGCAAATGCGGTAGCCCACCTGCGTGGAAACAATTTCCGATGCATGCTCTGCTTCTGACTGTAATGCCTGGGACGCGAGAGAATGGCGACTGCGACCGAGGTCATGCAACCAGGAAATACTGGGGTGCGAGTGCTCGGCGAAGAAGAGGTCCATGTATTCGACGTGGTCGTGTCGCGCGAACATGGTGCGCAGCTCTCCATGCTCGATGTACCATTGGTAAAGCTCTGTTGTGAACGCTTCCTTGAACCTCTCGATGTAGGCTTCGATGCGCGCGGCATTGGGATTCTCCTGTGGAGGATAAACCTTGCCCGTGTGGCACAAAGACGCGAGGCTCCGGAAATCGTGGTAGTCTTCCGCCAGCTTGAACGCGTCATTCGCGGAGTCGTTTCGTCCTATTGATACTAGACTTAGCGCGATGCTAGATGCGCGAGTATAGAAGACTCACGAAGCGTCTCTAGAACCTCGGGACGGAGCTGGCGGAATCTTTCTTCCAGCTCAGACCGTTCCCTCTCTACCCCGGTCTGCTCTGAGGCGTTAGGACTACCTAACCAATCAAGGCGCTCCTGGATGCATCGGAACAGGGTCGAGGCCAGTTCTGGCAGCTGGGATCTGGGCAATCTCTTGGCACCAGCTGTCTCTGGATCGTCATTCCCCACTTCCGCGAGCTGAGTCGTGAGATGGAATAGTTCTTGAACAATGTCGATGACGTTCGGCTGGCTTGTCCAGGGGTCGATCATGGGCTCATTCACACCAATGCCGTACACGCCCAAGTTAAAGACACGATAGCTATGCGCGGATTGAAGCATTGCCTATCGCAACCATCAACAAGGAACTTAAGAGACATGGGCATTGAGCTAGCACATACCAGAACAACTTGGTTTGCCTGTGGAATGACCTTCGCAGACTTCCCGTCCAGAATAGATGCCGACTGACGAACCAGCTGGGCAACCTGAGGAAGAATATCTCCGAGGTCTCGCACACGCAATCTGAGGAACGCCCGAAGACAATCTTCGTGGTGGCCCTCGCCGACAGCGCTCATGTAGCGTTCAACCGCTTCCTGGAGGAGACTACGAGAACGACCAGACCTACAATACAAATCTGTCAATGTGGCTCACGAAGTGGGTTATCAATGACCGACCTGGGCAACTCATTTTGACGCAACCATAGTTGGTGAGCGGCATAGAGCTTTTCCGCGTCTGTGGCCAACGTTTGACGACTTCGTTGGGTCATCTACGCGCAACCGGTTAAAGATTACTAAGGTGTAGTAGCAAGAAATGCACCTTGGTCAAGGCTGAGTTATCATTAATGAACTTGATGAGGAAGCTCAGGCGCTCCTTGCGGCCAGTCATTTGAGCATGAAGGTCGTGGTGTGCGCGTACTACTTCCCGATCTGAAGTCCACACCGTTCATGAGCATCTGCAATATCTGGTCTTTAATAGAAACGTACCCGATTCCAGGACCGCCTCGCTCAGTTGCTCTGCGCCGGCCATGAGTGCCTCCTCATCGATCTCCGGTGGGAAGCTGAAGTGCAGCGGGTTCTGTCAAGACCAGAATTAGTAAGAAAAACGTTGGTTAACATTTGAACCACGTACTTCAGGTAGTGAACCATAAAGGATCGCCTTGCTCATCGTCGATTTGATCAAATTGGCGCGTCCAGTCCTGAAAGGAGTTACTCAAAGCTGGCTCAAGCTAACACTTTCTCAGAAACATACTCAGGATGGAACTGAGTAACTTCGTCGAGGTCAATTTCTGTCTTCATCATGGTCGCGGCGGTGAGCACCAGTAACGAAGCCTCCTGTTCGATAACACCGACGCCAAGGGTACGATCGGTCGATGACCGGAGTTCAAGCCGGTCCATAAACTCGTTCTCTGCAAATAGTCAAACAACATAGGTTAGTCCGATGACAGCCGGGGCACAGTGTCACTCCCACCTTGCGCGCACAATGTTACGGCATCACCAAACTGTATAGCGACTAGCTTCTCGGGCACAACGATCTGCAATCTCGGGTGCATAGGTGCACCAGAACTGGACGTCTGTAAACGAATGAATATACGCATGAATATAGTGAAAGATATTAGATGCCCTTAGACGACTTACACTTTGGTACGGCACAGCCTGCACTTTCAGTACCTGGAAAACGCCAGGAAGATGCCTGATAGAGATGATAGCGTACACGCGACGAGGATGAGTAGTCGATTCCATCGACGCATCGTCTTGACCAGCGAACGACACGAGCAGAACAAGGTCATTGTTTCTGTGAGTAAGTATCAGCCATGTAAACAGGAGTCGACTACGGTGAGAAGACACCCACCTCTGCATTTTCAAGTCCAAAAGTTCAAGGTCTAGTTCTACATCCTCTCTCGGAGCATTGGGGAACTGGTTCCAGATGGCTTCGCGAGTCTGTTGTCCAACATCCTCCTCTAATAGTAATTCCTCCCAGCCTTCAATCGACATGTTCCATTGTTGCAACCTTGTGTCCACAAGTGCCCAGACTAGACGACCAGTGGCACCTCGAGACAGATTGCACGCAGCGACCGCATTGATATTCCCGGGTTGGGGTTGAAGTTCCTGGGCGGACCAGAAACCAGGAAGAAGGCGGGTTAAGGACAGCGAGGAGGATGGTCGACTGAATGCGTGGTGCGAAATGTGGTACTTCCCGCCGGAGGACGTAACCACCAGTCGGAATAGTCGTCCAGCAGAAGACGAGATGATGAACGTTTGCGCCTGAATTCGAGCAAGCATGTTCATCAAATAGATAGAAAGGGGAAACGCATTGAGACCACTCACATCCGCACGGATGAGACTCGTAACACCTTCTCCCTCCTTCAAATCCAAGGTTGACAGTGTGTAGTTGTCGCCGCCTGCCAAACCCATACCAATGCTGTCCCAGAACCGGACTTGGCCAATATTCGAGGCGACAATGAGCCCAGGTTCGCGCTGCTGGCCATACGGGACAAGCGCATGAAACGGTGTGGTCATTGGTGGGGAGAAAGGTTCCATGGGACAACTGAAGATGTAGCATGTTGGAGTACCGGTCAAGGCCTTAGCGATGGGTGCTGAGCTCGTTACTGACATGCATGTTGGAAGAGGACACACCTGGCTGTACTTCCAGACGTAACATGTTCTCAAGGAGGCAACCACAGCGAAGCCAGTTATGGGGTCTACGTCTCCCGTATATCCTTCTCTGAAGAAGTCTACACCAAAAATCAGATACGCAGTATAGAGCCATGGATATTCGCAACACACCCGCATTCCGTAGTGCTTGCCTGACCTCTACAGGGAGCTGCGCGTAGAAGGTCACTTTCATCTCCCTGGACTTGGAGAACACCATGTCCGTCCTTGGCTCCCGCTCGAAAATCTCGGAGCCCTCTTCATCTACATCCATTCCCGATCCCGATAGCATAGAATCATCGTCCCTCACAGGAGCAAGAGGATCCCCTCGTCGAGCAGGTGTGGAGAACCGCGACTGTGGCTGAGTGCTTCCCGCACGAAGGCGTCTGTTCTGGCCTTGCCTGGGTGGCGAAGGAGACATGCCTACGGAGGAATAGCGCGTCGTGCGCCGCGGAGCTGGGGAGAAGGTCGCCATGGACGGCGTATGCGCGCGCAACAGGGGTCAGTGGGGGGAAACAGTGGGGGGATCGCAGAGAGGCAGAGAAGACAAGAGCCAAAACCTTGACGCGTGCGAGGCGCGTCTTGCTTGTCGCTTGAACCGACGCTCGGGCACTGCCGGGCCACCTCCCTCTAACATCCTCACCAGACCCCTTCATCATGCTCGGCGTTGAAGGCTACGGGAGCGACAGTGATGCCGGAAGCGACATCGAGACCGTGCAACCAATACCGCCTGTGTCCAAGGGCTCCTCCCTAACGACCAAGCTTCCTGCTCCTGCGAAGAAATCGAGCTTCTCCCTCCCTCCACCCTCTGCTACTTCCTCATCAAAGTCTTCCTCTGGTCTCTCCCTGCCTCCGCCGAAAACTAAAAAGACTAAGAAGATTGCTATTGGTCTGCCAAGTCTATCCAAGGATACCGATGAGGCCAACTCTGACGATGACGACCGACCTGCTGCGAAGAAACCCCGGCTTGAGTCCGGGGCTGGCTCGTCGGCCCTACTCTCGATACTTCCTGCTCCCAAAAACAAGGCACCTGTCCCAGCTGCACCTGAACGAGTACTTGGCGGCGGACGCGGGCGAGGCCTTGTCTTCAAGATCGCCCCGAGCCAGCCCGCCCGGGTGACTACTGTGGAGGACGCAGAGGAGGACGAAGACGGTGCCCCAACGCCCGACACCCTCGACTCATCCTATTCGGCAATTTTGGAGGAGAATAAAGTGGATACAAAACCGTCACCACTGCCATTTATACCTGCATCTGTCAAGCGGGGTAAAGCGAATATCTCCGTGGAGGAGAAACATTCCGTTCCCGTATCACGCCCAGCTGTAGATTTCTTCTCCCTCAGTGCGTCGGATACATTGGAGCATTGTTATTCTCATTCAACAAAATGCGTAGGTTCATCATCGTCATCTCAAGCCAGCTCCTCCCGTCCCTCCGTTTCGTCAGCGCCACCAGTATCGTCCGCCCCGGGTCTCTCCCCTTTCACCGCTGCACCCATGGTCAAAGAGTTCAAACCGCCGGAACCTACGCCTGACGATGCCTACCCTGGATATTATATGCTCCCTTCCGGTCAGTGGGCCGCGTATGACCCGGCGTATTACAAGAGGTTCTACGACAAATGGAAGAAGGATTACGACGCACATGTCAGGGCACTGGAGAAGGGTACGATCAAGGGCTTTGAGGGCGCGGAGGAGGCGGAAGAGGTGAACGCGCTCAGAGAGATGGAGAAGGCGAAACAGGACATTCAGGAGCGGGAGGAGAGGAAGGCACTTACCACTGGTTCCCAAGAGGTGCCCGCGGCTCCCAAGATGAACATCCAGGTGCGATGGCTTGCCCAGAACGTACAAGTTGTGCTGACTTCGGGTAGGGTGCTGCACTTGGAGGGAGAGCACGATCAAGGCATCAACTTTCGACTCTGCTCACCGAAGCGTATTCGAATCGGGAGGCGTTGGAGGAGAAGATTGCCCAAGGCAGGCGAAATCGCAAGGAGGCTGGGAATAAATATGGTGAGTTCCAGTGGTGATCTGTCAGAGTTGTCATTCATGCTCGTGCTCGCCAGGTTTCTAAGCTGTTCAACTCATGCTTCCCCTGTTGTATAACTCAATTCCACACAATGCTCATGCTCAATTTTCCCGAATCCAAGCCATATATTCCAGACAGCATTCAACATATTAAAACAAATCTACGTAATACATGTGTAGAATATGCAACAGATAATGCAATGTCCCGCAAACCGTTATGGTTTACTTCTGGCTGGACGAGTACTCTGCAAGCTAGTTAGCTGAAAAGCGCCAAGGAATGGTTGAATAAAGATACGCACTAGTGACAGACTTCGTGCCCTCGGAGATAGCGTGCTTGGCCAATTCACCCGGGAGGATCAGTCGAACAGCGGTCTGAATCTCCCGTGAAGAAATGGTCGACTTCTTCGAGTACTGCGAGAGTTCTACATATCTCGCGTTGAGAACCAAATAACTTCGACCCAAAGCAAGCGACTTACTCGAAGCCTCGGTCGCGATACGCTCGAAGATATCGTTGACGAAGGAATTGAGGATAGCCATCGCCTTGTTCGAGATACCTGTGTCGGGGTGTACCTGCTTGAGGACTGCACCGACCAACCACGTGTCAATCACCCGCTTTCGCCGCTCACAAACCAAAGCACGCACCCTTGTACACGTACGAGCTCCAGGTCTCCTTACGGACCTTCTTGCGCTTCTTCTTCTCCCCGTCAGCGCCAGCAGACGCGGTCGACTTGGCAGCCTTCGCCTTAGACTCGGTCTTGGCGGGGGCCTTTTGTGCCGTGGACGCGGGGGCTTTGGATGCAGAGGAAGCGGGCTGGAGGAGACTTGTGTAAGTACTTGACACTTCCAGTGTGGCTCGACTACCGTGTCATACCTTTGGGACCATTTGGAAGAGTCTGCGACCTTGAATCAGTATACATGACTTGGTGATTATGCTTCGCGACTCAATACACACCTTGGATGTGGGCGATGTGGTGGTGGAAGGAGGGAAAGAGAGTTGAGAGAGTGGTGGACTCGCGTCAATGGCTTTAAAGGTGTCAACAAAGTCACGTGGAGAACTCGTTTGTTGACTGCCACAGGCGCGTCACGCGTTGACGCCCGTCGCGTCGCGTCGGTCGCGCTTGGTGGCTGCTGTCGATCTTGATCGCGATCGCGTAGGGCTTGCATGATTTGAAGACAGACTCGACTCCGTTTTGCTCGCCAATGTCTCCGTATTGTCGTACGTTTCAACCCCACTCTGCCTTGTCTCTCAGAAAGCCTCAAAGGACCATCTGCAGCGGTGGAGGACTGAAGGAATCGTAAGTGGGACGCTCCAATTAAAGTACTCACGACGCAGATCTAGAGATCTTGCAGAGACCTATCTCAAGGTAACCTTGTATGCCTTCCTCCTTTGTTGGGAATACACTCAGACACCTTGGGACAGCCAGCATATGAGCATACAGCGATAGCGTGCTTGCCTTGTCAGTTCCTGCCCGCCTCGTCATCATATGCATCGCATTCACCCCACCATGGCAGGTCGACCAAAGGTGATTCGGTTTAAGAAACGCCCTTGATTTGCTACGATAGCCTCCCCGTGCGTTCCAACACGGTCTCTCCACGGAACAAGGCGATTATGCACCATTCAAGGTGATTTTTCCGACCATACCAACCACCTGGCGACCGCTCTCAGGTTCTTCGACCTCCGCCCAAACACGTATCGTGTCCTTGTCCTCTTGTACACCTTTGATGCTGACTCGCCGATTGACAGCGATTGGATTCACCGCGCGATATTCGAACGTCTTGAAACCTCTCCCAGGAACTTGAAGCGCGGTAGTGTCCAACATCATCAATGCCGTCAACGGCCCGTGGACGAGTCTCTCTTCGACCACATGGTCAGCGCCGAACCCACCAATGACACAACAAACCTACCCGGATATCCCTCGGACTTCCGTGCGTAATCTTTATCGAGGTGGATGTAATGTCCATTGAAGGTGAGTGCAGAGAACCGGAACAACGTCGTCGGTGTCGGTAAGTACTGGAATATGAAGTCTGGCCTGGGCAACCCCTTCACTGCACACACGGTCAATAGAAGTCAGTTGCGCGAACCTTCCACACCGTCATGCGGCCCTCGGTCGTCGGTTCACTGAATGCTTACCTTCCTTCGGTTCGCGCCTATTGCCAGCCATGGCCAGGTACACATGCGATCTTTCCTCTTCGATGCCTACTTCGCCGCCACCCTGTTTCCGGTATTCGATCTTCTGCTTCACGAATACCATTGGCGCCCCTGTTTCGCCCGCACCGAAACCCTTCCTCTCCACGGACGCAATTGTTGAGACCGCCTCCGCTCTGTCGCCTACGTGCAGCGCCCGTTTCCATTCCATGCGCCCGCCCGCCCACATGCGGCGCGTGAATGGCTTTGGCGGGCTGAAGTCGACGTCGGTGCCGTCCCATCGCAGAAACTTCTCCGGGTTCCGTGGATGGAAGAACGCGAGGTGGTGTCCGTACCCCAGCTCGGCGCCCTCCTGCGGCGGGGTGTAAGCCAGCAGGGGCTCGTGCGTTCCGTCGCGTGTGGGAAGGGTAACGTACAGATCGGCGAGGTGCTCGGGTCGGAGGGTGTCGGGGAGGACCAATCGTTTCTCGGTGCTGATCCAGCGGTCGAGGGCGGCGACATCCGCGGGCGTGAGAGGTGGTGGGGCTCTGGAATCCGAAGACGGCGAATGGTGGTGGCGTCGCGAATAGATGTCCCGGTGTGCGACGCCACCACGGCATACGGACAAGACGGCGGCGGTGAGAGTGCGGCGGCTTGCAGCTGGGGAAGCCGGTGTTAGCGCAGGTGCACGGTTGGTTCGTCGCGACTGGGAACGCAGTGCCCGTCGCCGCGCCCAATCACGCCCGTGCACAGGAGAGGAAGATTCGATGTCAGGGATGGATGCTACTCACCCTGCACAGCCGTGTACGAAAGCATCCAGAATCCGGATACAGGTATGGCAGGGCCCTGGATAGACGAGCTCGCGTTCTTGACGAAGCTCACGTTCGACGTTCAGAATGAACCGCGGTACTTATCCGATAACTTGAAGTTATCCCGAACGCATCACCAAATACTACGGCCGATATCTCGGTTGACACCGAATTCGCCGAAGCGCGGACCGCCACGCTTCACTGCCCGAGTCAACCCGTTGCAGCAAGGACGAGTATGGTATGTGGTTAGCCTTCCTTTAATTCCGGACATATGAGTCGTACCCGGTTGCCTCTTCGAGCTGGCATGAGAGGCAACGCAACTGCGGATACTCTCATATGTCAGGGCTGATGCGACATACATCGGCGCCATGAGGTGTGGGAGGCGAGGACAATGCATATCGGGATAATCATGAAAAGAAGTCAGGCAGAAAAATGGCGAAGGTGCTCGACTGGGAAGAGGCTGCGACTCGACCCGAGGCGCAATAATGTTGTTGCAGGCACATCCAGGGCACGTCCCACCTAACTGGTCCGTCCGGGGTCCGTTCCCGAGCGACAGGTACCGGCGGGATGTGGTAGATGTGCACATGCCGGATGTCAAGTTGCTATTGCGGCTAGGTCGCACGGATAGGCGATAATAGGCGATAATCGGAGGCGTTTGCGGGGCAAATGAGTGAATCAGGGATCAGCTGATCTCAATCTCTTCAGATGAGATGGGACGCTAAGAGGTGCTAGAAGAGACGGCAATTTGGAGGAGACGCGACTGCTGCTTTTGTGCATTTCTGGCCGGGGTTGGGAGACAATGAGACGCGCGCACTGTGTCATGGGAGCCCGTAGGAAGCGCGTCGCGCTTCGACTGGGTGGGCGTATTATCGGGGGGCCTGCCCATGTGCACCGTTGCCGCCGCACCGAATAGGCGAGGATTACTCGAGGTGAGTCTCGACGCGTTCCCGCGTTTGGCGTGACGCTGCGCGACGGGCGATTGGCGGGCTCGCGTCCCGACGACGGACGGGCCGCGGAGGATTTCCGTGGAGTCTCGGGCTTTCTCATGTGGAATGTGGGCGAGGACATTGGCTGTGGGGTGGCTATAGGCGGCGCTGTCTGGGGTGGTTGGTTGGTGTGGGTGTGTGGTTGGCTCGTCAGGGGAATCTGAGGAGGGCTGGGCGTGACAGGCGCGATGGGAGTGGTGAAGCGGCCGATTTAGGAAGGGGCGCCCGGGGCTGCGGGAATGCCCCATTTGGGCAGGTCTGAGTTAGACGGCTTAATACGCTGCTCGCGACCGTCCACCCGCTTCGCCCTCTCATCCGTTCCCCATTGTTCTCCACCTCGGTGTCCTCCCCGTCATGTCCCCTTCCCTGCCTCTCTGATCCTTTTAAACCCTCGCGCCTCTGTTTGTGTATCATTATTCAACGCCCAAACACTCTCCGCCAAGCCACACGTCCTCCTATTTACCCATCACCGCCTTTGCCTCCCTCGACGACAATGGTCGACCTCTCCGCCCCTCAACCGCGCCTTGCGCCTGCCCTCTTCCCCAACCGTTCACTATCGAGGAACCAGTCGCGGCCTGTGGCAATTGTGGATGACACGTTCTATGTGAGTCCATCCACACCCTCCCGAGACGCGCTCTCATCCCCTCCCCAGTCCCTCCCCAAGCCTCGAGCCCTCGGAAGCCCCAAGCCCTTCCTGACACCCTACGTACTCCCCGAGGACATCGGTCTCCATAAAGTGAGCTCACTGTATGCGCGCTCCGATGGCCCCGTATTAACCCACGCGCAGTTATCGTCTAAGCCCCCGTGTAGCCCTACCAAGAGGCGCAGGGCCCTCAACCGTAACTTATCGCGCTCTACTCGTCATCGCCACTGCGCGCGATCGGATTGCTGTATCAATACCTTCCCCAGACCTATCGCGTCCTTCGACGATCTGCCCTGGATTTCTGCGCTTTCCATCGAGCCAGAGTCCGCCAACCCCTGGGACATCGCCGACTTATCCCTCCTTGACACCGTCGAATCGGAGTCCTCTGGGCCTGGTCCCGTCCGCCGTCGGAAGACATCCCTTCGCTCAAATCCCCTTGCCCAACCACCAAGCAAGGATGAAGGGCACGCCTTCAGTATGCCTCTTCCCTTCCGCCTGCACGATTTCACAGATTCAACGCCTCAGACCCCACCCCCTCGACGTCGGTTTACTCCGCCGGATGTCGTCTTCCGCGACCTCCACCCGGTCTTGCCATCGGATGATATCGAGCAACCGTCGGAGTTGACCGACCGGTGTTGACGCGTCCCCTTGATGGGTTTCTCCTGGATCGGATTTCTATGTACGTGACTGTCATTCTCACCCCCCCAGACATGTCTCACTCTCGGCCCACTCTCAGCATTCATTCCCAGCATCATCATCGGATCCTGTTTCCCCCCATCCATCTAGCATATCTTCTGGCATTCTGCTCCGCATCTCAACTGTTTATTGGCTCCAAGAGCCCCACAAATAAGCTGCATTCTCGAGGACGGCCACAGCGCCACAGATCTCCCATCCATCTTCCCACCAGCTCTCTTCTCGCATGATCGATTCTCACTTCTCACCTCCCACCGCACGATCTCAAGGTTCTCTCAACGTGATGACACTCTACTACATTACTGATGGACATTGTGCACTTCTTTAATTTCCTTCCGCCACCGCCGCCAGCGTGGCGTGGTATCTATCGCTGTCCTGATCTGTTGCTCGGACGGTGTTCGATCTACTGTTTCTTCTTATGGCTCGTAGCCGACCTTTTGCTTGTCTGTCTGTCTATGAGCTCTTCGCATTCCAATTGTTTGTTCCTCGATGTAGTTACTAGCGCCACCTTGTCGCGTCTTCGCTTTCGGAATCGTTGCGCTCGTAGTTATTGTTCTCGTTGTCCAGTATCGCTGTTGTTGCTGCTTCTGCTTGTTCACGAACCTTACGACTGTGACGTGTATACATGATACCTGACGATGTATCCCTGTATTCTGATGCCCTGATAATACGATATGTGTCAACATATGGATGTCCAGCGGTGTCAGGCCGCTTCATCCCAACGTGTGAGTGTAAGACACTCGGGCGAGATTCCTCCGAACGCATTCTTCCCCAGGGACTGTACATCGTGGAGTGAGTTCTACTGCAAGCGTTCCATGAAACATCTTTTTGTACAAGCTTCCCACAACTTCCCGATGTACGAGGCCTAGCCAGTAGGCAGATTGCTATGACTCGAGTCACATCGGAAACTGGACGTGCTGGATAACCTTGCTGTCATTCTCGTCTTTGACCACGACGATCTCTCAAAATTTTGCACACCTTGCCTTCCCTTCGACATCCTCAACAGCTCAGGCGAAGACGGCGATGAGCAGCGACTCAACACGCGTTGCCAATTTTGGGGCAGGCCCATCCGCACTCCCTCTCTCCGTGCTCGAGGAGGCGCAGAAGGGCCTCATCGACTTCAATGGAACAGGCATCGGCATCGCCGAGATCTCCCACCGCTCGAAGGAGTTCCAGATGTTTGTTGATCAGTTTGAACAGAACATCCGCACGCAACTGGACGTGCCCCCGACCCACCGCATCCTCTTCACCCAGGGCGGTGGCACTGCGCAGTTCTCCGCCGTCGTCCTCAACCTCCTCGCGCGCTATCGCCTCCTCTATCCGAACGCGACGCACGAGGAGACCACGCTCGACTACGTCGTCACCGGCTCGTGGAGTAAGAAGGCCGCTGAGGAGGCACGGCGTATCGCGGCGGCGCATGGGACGGTGCGCACGGTGGTCGACGCGCGCGTGTACTCGAAGGACGGGAAGAGTTTCGACAACATTCCCCCGCACGCGGAGTTCCAGTTCTCCCCAAACCCCGCGCTGATCTACTACTGCGAGAACGAGACCGTCGACGGCGTCGAGTTCTCGCACGACGCACAGAGCGCCGCCGCGTTCCCCTTCGACCGCCTGCGCCCCGCGGGCGCGCTCGTGCCCCTTGTCGCGGACTACTCGTCGTCGTTCATGTGCCGCCCGATCCCGCGCCTCGCGGACCACGCGGTCATCTACGCTGGGGCGCAGAAGAACATCGGGCCCGCGGGGCTCACTATCCTCATCGTGCGCGAGGACTGCATCGTCGACGTCGACGCCGCGGCACAGCTCGGGGCGATGCCTGTCCCACTCATCCTGTCATACAAGGTGCTCGCGGATGCGAAGAGCCTGTACAACACGCCGTCGGTGTTCGCGATGTATGTCGCGGGCCTTGTGCTGGAGCGCATGAAGAGGCATGGGGGGCTGGCGCACTACGAGGCCGTGAACAAGCGCAAAGCGGAGAAGCTGTACACGGCCATCGGGGAGGGCGAGCAGAAGGGCGTGTTCCGGCGGAAGGTGCAGCAGGGCTCGGAGAGCTGGATGAATGCTGTCTTCGAGGTTCTCGGTGAAGACGCAGAAAAGAAGTTCTTGGACGGCGCGGAGAAGGACGGCATGAAGGGTCTCAAGGGTCACAGGTCAGTTTTGTTCTTACATGTTTCTTGACCTCGCATGGGCTGACTAGTTTATGCAGGTCGGTCGGAGGTGGGTATGCTCGCTGTGCCACCGATTATGTGGCTTATTCTTTATCCAGGGGTCCGTGTCTCGCTTTACAATGCCATAACAGAACAGGAGGTGGACAAGTTGGTAGCATACATGACACAGTTCATCCAAGATTTGAAGGCGGCTTGAAGTACGTACGGGATGAAGGAGGTGCGAACAACGTCTGTACTTCAACAGTACTTACTTGTAGTTCGAGAGCTGTCCCATGCAAGGCGGATGTAAGGATTCACTTTCCTGCATGCAATAAGTCACTTTGCCGGAGTGGTTAACGGGATCGCCTGCTATTCATAGCTGCTAGCGGTTGGGCTTTGCCCGCGAGTGTTCGAATCGCTCAGGTGACGCTTTTTTGTTCCGCTGGTTTTCATGACTTGTCTCGGGAGAGGACTGCGAATGGATTGGTGTGTACCAGATCCATGCACCGGATTCACGGATTGGAATGCGATCGTGTGTATTGGGCAATTGGTGGCAAAAGTGTACGCAAAGTTTTGTGGCTAATAATGACTGCGGGGAAGGTAGGGAGACATCGAATGGAATGGAACATACAAAGCTTACGGGAATGTACTCTGGACCGTATGCGCATAACCTTGGGCCGTTAGTCGCGTCGCAGCACGCTGCTGCTGTGACTTGAAGTACGCACCCACGGTATCCGACATTTTGCGCCTTTTTACGGAGAATCGATCCCTCGCGGGTTGGCTCCGGCCTTGGGACCAAATCGGTGACCGGCGAGCATCCATCTAGTTCCTTGTTCCTTCGAATGACGGCACGTCAGCGCGCAGCACCTCACGACTGCGCCCATAGTCGGCGTCCCGACCCCTCGACGGGAAGGCAAAGCCCATATTTGAAGTAAGCGGTGCATTTACAGCCCTGCATGCGGTAAGTGCGTTCACAAAGTACATAAGGGTGTTGTCTACTCACCGGTAGTTTACTTACGTGTTTAGCCAGAGTTTCCCGGCCGGCATGTTGACGAGCGTGGATGGACACACCCGCGCATGCATCCAATGCTCCGGTTTTCTGCTTCCATTGTCGTCCTCCGTGTCCGTAGTGGGGACAAAGGAGAAATGGAGCGGACTGGTTCCGTGCTTTGCCCAGATGGCAGTCAACTTGGCTCCTGGAGGGCGGTTAGAGCCCTGGACTATGGCTCCTTCCATGAGGGTATGCCAAACCCAGATCTTTTTGTGAACTTGTGGCCCTTTCAAGAACGGCTCTAGGCAGCTGAGATGCAGCTTGGAAGTGAGACAGAACGACGGAGATACTTTACTGATCCGCTGGCAGGACAATTGCCACCTACGCCGCCGCTATGGCCGCAAGCAGGGAGGCCGGAAGTGGTGGGCTGCCCTCAGGCAGGGATACAGTTGTCTCGGTTTGGATTGGTCATCGGGTGGATACGGATGCGAGGCCGTGCCAGAAATGTTACATACAGCATGGTGTGCGTGCATTGACAACGGGTTCAGAGGGGTGTCTAGGATGAGTGGCTGCGTATAATATAATACATCTAATAACATAAGTCAAAAAGTCCATGATAATATGATACACAAGATGTTACTGCCCTGCGTTCAACAACTCCCTTAGCTCTTCACTGACGACTGGCCGTTTCGGCGGCGATTGTCCCTCCCCTATCAAACCGCTAACGCTACCGGCATGCCGCTGTCTGAGGGTCGCTCTAGAGCGCGCCGCAGCGTCCTCAGCTTCTCGCCGGTCGATGTCGGCGATAAGCTGGGAGTACGACAGGAAGAGGACCTCGGCCTGCGCGAGCGTGCTGTCGAGCTCGATCGTCATGCTCAGCTCGTTGCAGTACTAGAAGGAACATTTGTCACGTGTTAGGCAGTGTCCCAAAATAGGTAGACATAAATCGCACCTTCAGAATCTCGTCGAACTTGAGATGCATGGCCGACCGATCGAGGAAAAATGAAGCATTTGTCAGGGACGGGACAAGGATGGCCAAGGAGATTGATTGTGGCGCACCTCGACCAAGTAACGCAGGATCACGTCCCGGTGTGATTCTAATACAGCGAGGGCGGCAAAGAGGACGAACTGGGTACTGTAATAGTCGGTCCAGAGGACTTCCCAGAGCCGGAGAACGTCTTCGAACGCGAACTCGCGCTTGAATGATATGAGGATCCATCTACGAAGCAATGCACGTTAAGACGTGAGTGCCACATGAAACACGCCGAAACATACCGGAAGCAGAAGAAGAGATTGAGCCCGTCAGTTTTTTCTACGCGCCTCGGTCAACGATCGAGAGGCCATGTCACGGGAGACAAATGAACGGACCAAGATGTCGGTAGAGTTCGGGGTCCATGACAGAAATCAGCTGCTGCAGGGTCGACAGCTGCTTCTTCATTCCGCTCTGGTCACGCAAGAAATTCTGTTTCTGTCGCACACCGCACCTGTATCAGACGCCACAGAAAGAAACCACAAGGAGGACGCCACGCACCATGCGATTCATGATCTCCACGAAACACCAAAACGTCATCTCCTCGTCGCCACCCATCACAACATACACGGGGGCGCAAAGGTCCGACATTCCTTGAACATAGCCTAACCACGGCGGCGTTAAGAGCACTAGTCGGACGGATGAACGACTGGCCACCGGTGCTTACCGAGCTCCCGTTCATAGAAGTTGTACGTCAGAAGGATGCTGGCAAGGCATTCAATATGCTCGTTCGTAGGAGCCTGGGCCCCGATATCTCCGAGTTGGGGCGAGATCGTGGAGTACCTCATGTGCATACCCTTCTCGTTCTCTGCATCCTCGATCATAGATGCCGCTTGTGCGAACAACGGCTGTGTCCGGTCTGTTCGGCGACAATCCACATCAATGCGATGGCGCTCCTGCAAGAACTGGCATGTGAGTTGACGAATGCGAGAACGGGGTTACATGTTCGCGCACCTCTATTACGTCCTGCCGCTCGAACACGTCCGGCACGCCCCACCACTCGTCTTTGAGTTTACGATACCGTTCCCTGTCCGCAGAAGTAAAGGGTTTGATCTCATAGGTCGCTGAAGCCGACATACGATACGCACCGCTTGGCTTCCCACTCCTTCTCCCTCCGTGTCACGTCGTTCTCCCACGCATGAACCCCCAACAAGAAGGGCCAAACCTCTTTGCGGATGTTGGGGTCGATACCTCGTCTGAAGACTTCGCGTCTCATCTCCTCTTTCCGGACCTTCGTACTCCCATCCGCATGGAACCAGCCCTTCCACACCTTCTCGTTCACCGGCTGCTTGGGTATTCGAGACGACTTCGGCCGTGGCAGATTCGAGGTTGATTGAAGGAGCTCGAAGATACCGAGAGATGAATCCTCCTCCGCAAGATCCGATATCGAGGTGGGAAGTGCTTGCGCCTCCCGTAGTCGTGCCCGTTCGCCCTCCTCCGCGACGATCCGCGCCCACCGAGCAAGGTATACCCGCGCACTCTCAAACTCGCCGACGCCGCCCTTCTCCACCCAGCTGCCCCATTCGAGGTCTCCGTTCACATTGACGAGACTCTTCACGGGCTCGGGTAGGTGAGGTACAATGGGTTTCGCGAGGGGGTGAGACAGGATCTGCTGTGCGGCGTGAGCGGCATGTCGCGTGATGTGCGAAAAGGATTGCAACAGCGCCATCCGAGCCTGCGAAGACGAGGCTGTCGGAGAGGAGAGCGGAGAAAGCGAGCGATGAAGGATAGAAGACCTTTCCGAGTACGAATTTGCCGGCGTGGACAATGGCCGTGGTCGACGATGGGCGGGTATCGGGGAGTGCGAGTTTGCGTAGGAAGACTGAGCCAAGATATCATCTACAGCGTCGTCAGAGAAGAGTGGCGTAGAATGCGTCTCGATATCGTCCCGAGAGGGGTCTACGAGGTAAAGGTTCGATTGTAGACAAGACCGCAGGATATGCGAGTAGCCTTTCAGTTTCGCCAGAAGGTCCTCGCCACCCCATGTACTGCTTTTGGGGGCGTTCTCTGAGGGCGGTGGAGGATATGACATCGGACGCGGTTCAATAGGGGATTTGGCGGGCATGGTGAACGACCTTGACTCGTCGTCGTGGAAGTGAAGGGTGGGCAAGGTAGAGCCACTGATGAGATTAATTGCAATGGAGCCATCTGGGAATATGCTGGGTTAGGCACAACATGCATGAAACACAGATATAATGAACTCACACCACGACGACAGTGAAGGGGGGTTGACAATTAAGGAGTAGATTGAAGTCAAAGGAACTGAGAACGCGTACGACTCGGGCCGTTGCATTGGCAGTTCGATTAGGACCGCATCTATCCCTTTAGTGAGCTGACTGTCTAGCAGGTGAATGTGGCCGATCCGAACCTTCGTCCTCGTCGTCGGTAACGGCATGCTCCTCAATCTTGGTGAACTTGTCCCACTCGCTCTGTCCCTTCTCATGCAGAAGCGTCTCTGGAATCCATGCGAGCAGGTACACGGGATGCGCAGCTTCCTGCAGTCGCCATGAGTCAGTGGTGCAGCATACAGTAACGAAGACTAGAGACCGACATACCTTCTTCACTAGGGCAACGAAGCCTGGAATGTTATCCCGCGCATACGCCGTGGGATTCACGTATACTTTGGACTTGGAGTATATGAGCCTGTACTTGGTATCGTCAGACGAGCTCGCTGAAGATCCGGAGGCTGCGAGGCGATCTGCTTCTCGAGAGCTAGTGGGTTCTGTATGCTTGATTTCGACCATCGACTCAACCTGCATGCCACCACGCTCCGGTCAGCTCCCCTTTCTCGCTCAAGAAGCAGAGACCACGCACAGATATCGTCGAGAGAGTGCCGTCAAAGTGTGGCGAATGCGGGGACCCGCGCATCAGAGGAACATGGGCGTAGGTGGTATATAACGGCTCCGAGTCTCGCAGTTCGAGGCTGCTGCGACTCCGAGCGCAGGCGTCCTCCAGCTGCGCCACGGCAGCGCGTCATAATAATGGCAAGTCACGTGCTAGGCCTCGGCCTTCACGTTCCGACCCCCCCGAATGCGGAAGGCGGCCAAACAGAGCCAAAGGGGAGATTTGGAACTGTATAGTTGCTAAACCTTACTCTCTCCGTCCACTGCCAACGACGCCGACGCCGCCCTGCGCACGAAAAAGTCCACTATCTAGTTATGGAGAACGACCAGGTACGTCTCTCATCGTATCTAAATGCTCTAGTTTGAAGTTCTGAACGTTTGTCGACACATTCCAGGGTATCCTCGTTGACCTTTACGTCCCCCGCAAGTGCGCGGCAACCAGTGAGTGCTCATATTCCGCAGGGTAGAAGAGTCGCCTTTGTTGAGCACTCCGAATCATTCTTCAGACCGCCTCATCACCTCCAAAGACCATGCGTCCGTTCAGATTTCTGTCGTTGACGTCGATGCCGATGGCCGTGCCCTCTCCACCTCCACCACGTTCGCGCTCTGCGGCCAGGTCCGTGCCGACGGCGAGAGCGACGATTCTCTGAACCGGTTGGCGACTAAGGCTGGTCGTGAGTGTTTAATTTACGTCTCTGTTGGGTGGAATAACTAATGCCGTAATGTCTTATTAGTCCTCCGCAACGTCTGGTCATACCAAAAATAGTTGTCAACGCTTTGCTTGGAGTCGCTTTGATCACTGTATTTCTCGCACCATCATCTTGCTGCATATCCATCGGCCAGGTGGCTACATGTAAAAACACCCATCCTTTGTGTAACCGCTGGAAGCAACACCGTTACCCTCAAGCTTACCTATCACTGGGTCGCCGATACTCAGCTTCAGCATGCGGAAGCTGTCACCGAACACCACACCATTGCCACACCAGGTCGTAAAACGAGATCATAAGTATGGCTTCAACGCAATGCATATAAATATGGATCGTTCATGTCGGTGCTAAATCGTCAGATACGAAGGTTGTATCCTAGAACTGCGAGATACGGCCCTAGTGTCATGGCTGGTGCCACCCATCCTTGACAGCACCCATATCTTTAGATGAACCAGAGCCTGACGGCACCATGGGCGGACGACCCATCTCCTCGTCACCTATGCTCGACCTGTCCACATATCGCTGTTCGGGCATCCTGGGGCGCATGGCGATGTTCTCAAAATGATCGTTGCTCAGAGCCTGTGCTTCCGACGGGCTTGATCGGTGCGCCGCTGGATGCTCCTGGCCACCGCGCTTATACCGGGGCGGGTACGGCAAATGCGAGATGGAGGAGTTGAGGGGTGGGTAGTACTGGCGGTAAGAGAAGTAAGCGGTGACGAGTCCAAGCAGCGACCCGGTAAGCACGTCCTGCCAGTGGTGGCGGTAGTCCATAGTGCGCGAGATCGCGACGAGGGCAGCGCCGGAGAGCGGAAGGAGCGCGATCCACGCCTTCACCTGTAGTATTTTCCGGGTGTGAGCGTTAGAAGGAAGGCGCATACTCGGTCTAACTCACGGTGTGTCCACGCTCGTCGAAGAGGTGCATCTTGCCCGCCAGATAGAAGGACAGGAAGCCCAGCCCAGCGAAGGACACTAAAGACAACGTTCATGAGAGATCCCATTGTGAGCGGTTAGAGAGGTGTGTGTACGGCTAGAGTGACCACTAGGGAAGCTTCTCCATCCGTCCGTCAAGATATGGGTGTTGGTCTGGGTACAGATCGCGACTGTGGACAACCCAAGGTGAGGATCCGCTGCTCCGGCGATTGGCTGACACCGGTCAACCACGTCTGCGTTACAAGTTGTGAGCCGCGCGCTGGAAGTAAAAAGACCACGTCAACCTCACCTGGGCGGGGTCGTCCTACGGTAATCTTGGTGAACTGGGTTATAGCGCCAGTTATGGAGCACGAAAGCAGCCCTAAGACAAAGTGAGACGTCGAACGGAACGCCAGAACGAACGGACTCACATCCCAACCAGCTGCTGTGCCAGTCCCATAATGAACGTAGGAGCACGGCGTTGATGATGGGCATGAGCACAATCGGTGCCACAGCAAATATAATGTAGAGCAACCATGGCTGTGGGGGTGGAGAGGTGAGCATTCGAAGTCGGATAATTGGCGAATTTCATACGCACCGGGACTCGTTCATGGACTGCGAAACTAACAGAACGATGCCAGACGCATGAGAACTCGACAAGGTTGAGTACAAGTTCAATTAACCCACGTGTGAAGCAGTCTACGGAAGGACGCGCGACGCACAACATCAGTGGCGGATCGACGGCAAGTGAACGATGACATCACATACGAAGTGTCCGTCAAGGAGAATTGTCTCTTGAATCCCGGAACTTTGTCGAGGGCGAAGAACGCCGCACTGGGCAAAACAATTCGACGACCTCTCGGACGAGCGCAGTGGCAATCACCTACGAAAGGCCGATACACAGTATCCTGATGACCAGACAACTCCCGCCTGAGCACCTCCACACCTCCGCCACACGAAGAGGCACTCACCAGTCTGGCGCATACGATAAAACTGCCTTGAGAAGAGATCCTCGTCTATTCCCAGCGTACGACATGTTACCCTCCCTCTCCCTCGTCTCCTCCGGGATGGCGCTGGTGAAGTGAATGGGCGCGTTAGGGTGGGCTTGCGAGTGGGTTGACGGCAGGTCGTGGCGCGGGTCGTCCGGATCCTCGAGACGGCGGTAGGACATCAATATGGGGATTCACCCTCAACGATATATAGTGGGGCGGGGCCGGGCGGGGCTGGAATGGGAATGGGACCAGTGCAAGGCAGAGAGGTATGGGAGCAGCCCGCGGCTATCTCGTTTCGCAACCACGGAGCAGGTCCGCCGACCCAGTGCGTGGTATATAATAATAGTCTAGGTCATCCCAATTCCGCCGCCTGATGGGATAAAATACTCAGGGGTCCTCGATCAAGCTCCAACAGGCCTAAGCCTCGTGTGCAGCAGCATCCTATGATGACGCCTTGTGCGTTAGCGGGGCTGTTACCTTGCTTGACAAGGTTTCTCGGACCCCCATAATTGAAGCATGTTTCATCCCATATCGTAAACACGACCAAATAAATGCCCTAATATAGAAATGTCCGAGCGCCCAAGGAGGCAAACTTAAAGATTTCCAGCATGTAGAGCTCAACGACACTTGCGGCGAAAAGCCCTGGCACCAGTCTTCATCTCTGTTCAACACTTCAAGTCAATATTCCATTGCCACACCCTTCAGCGAAGAGCGGGAATGACCCCTTCCCGCTTAGCGCTCTCCCGGGCCGGCGTCTGGATTCATCCGCTGAGCCGGTGCTTCCCTCCGGATCCGCTCTCCTGTCCGCCCGGCGACGAACAGACGTCCACGCAAGAAAGACACAAACCGCTAACTAGCAAGGCGATCAATGCAGTATTGTATAGAGTGTATATCCGTGCGCTTCGAAACCATGGTAGGAGTCCATAGAACAACCCGAATAACTTAACACCAGAAAACAACTTGATATCAAGCAAGGTTTCCGCCGGCGCAGCCGGCACTTCCGAGTTGTTACTGGGTGCAGATTCTCTGCAGCTGTGCATGCGAATAGCATCAACTTACTTGTTCCCCCGGACTAAATTCAAGTACGTAGGAGGAATGCAATCGTGCCTGACGCGGATGTTTTGCAGTAAGGACGTTGGACAAGCCTCTGGCTGATGCCGCACCCGAGCCTCCTAAACAAGAACATGCACCACTATGTTAGCATTATCATACCTCGATCTTGACGTCAAACATTGAACCACACGCGGCCGGACTCGCTTTGGGTTTGCTGCGCACAGTGGCGCCTAGCTGACATCTTTGCACTCATACCACGATATCACTTGACATCTGCTACAGTCCACAATGAATACGGATACATTTGAATGGAAAGAAGGTAGTACAAAACATGTGTTTTTTGTACTATACTCACGTCTCGTTGAGTCTACAGAATACTACGACATCCTTGAACAGATTGCAGCAACCGATATAGTCCAGTACGCCTGCACTATTGTCCTTGTGGTCGCGAGGTATGCGCTGACATACGGAGGGTCATGAAGGACCGAATGGCCGCTGCTGCGGAACGTTATCAAACACAGTGTAGACAAAGTGCGATCGGCTATGTTTATCCTGCATCGTCCAGGAGCACTGGTTAATTCTCCGCAGAACCTGGCAACCTTCCTTGCGGATGGTCCTCGATGGGAGGCTCGGCCACCCTTGATGATTACGGCGCCACAACAACTTCAGAATGGCGGCCTGAAGCTGCCACCGTTTCCGCCACGGGAATACCCTGCAGGAGCATCTAACCCACTACCGAAAGTAGACCTATCGGAGAAGGAGGCGGACGAGTTCAGGGTGTCGATCCATGCTCAATTGGACGAGTTTGAAGGGTATATGGCACACAGCACCGCAAAGGGCAGGATAATCTGACGATTCGACAGCACGCCCTTCACAATACAGCGTATATGCGAGCTTTGCGTTCACCCGCGACAGCACTACAAATACATCGGCAAGTACCTGAGAGCAATGGAGAAGACGCTGCTCGTAACCTCCACATGGGACGCCTTCCCCCCGCTGTCCGAGAGCGATAGCACGTATTCGGCGGTCGGCCATCCTTCGATCAGCACCTCAGCGGTGTCAGCCCCCAACACGCCGATGTTCTCCCCCATCCCGTTCCTCCATGAGGATGCCCGCCGCTCAAGGTCACGCAGCCCGCCCCCAAGTCCACTCACTCTCCCTGCGACTGTCGGTGCGGAGGGCGGGGACGGCAAGGCTCTTGGACTGGTTGATGAGTTGGACGACCCCAGCCCTGGCCACCTGAGCGACCATATAGAACCGATTTCCGCGACGACGACAATGGAGCCGAGACCATTGCACGGAACGTTGCAGGAGCGGTTTGTGAAGGGCTCGGAGGACGGAGGGGCCAGTGGCGCGGGAGAAACGGGAGGGGACGTACCCATGGCGCAGGACGACGAGGGGAAGGAGGCCGACTGAATGCGCGATGTACTGATATCAAAGCCGAACCAACTGATATCTTGCTACCAGCCATGAAACGACGGGTGTGAACAAATGCGCAGTCAGGTGAAGTCCTGTTTGATTTTTTCTAACATCGCCTTCATACGAAGGGCCATGTCCGGTTGGCCACGACCACGACCTCGTTGCATACCTCCCCGACCTCTGGGTTCGCCACCTCTGCTGCCGCCTCTTCCCCAGCCTCTGTCTCCGCTCTGACCACCCCGGCCTCGAGAAGAAGCGGAGCCTCTGTGCCTATGCAAGGGGTCCGATTTGTGGGTATGCAAGGACGCATGCGAATACGCCATTCGCTGGAGATCTCGGAACGAAGGCTGTTCATCCAAACTCCTTTGCGTGCCACTCCGTGCGCTCTTGGGCAAATTTGACCTCTTGGAGGAGGCAGACTTGGCATTATTCGACGTGCCTGGCTTTTCGTCCTCAGATGATGACCCTTCCGACTCAGAGTCTGCATCGGCCGCCTCGTCTCCGCTCTGTCGATGTGCGGCGCCGCCCACGTTGCCGTCAGAAGGGGCGGAAGGCAGGTCGTTCTCTTCATCGTCTTCTGGATCCTCGCCCGATTCGCGGTCGTTGGGTTGGTCCACGCCCGCACCCACGCTGCGCTCCAACTGATGCCGCGAGGCGACGAGCCCTTCTTTCCGTTTCTTAGCCTTCCACTTGCTTTTGATCTTCTGCACTTCGACCCAGGAGCGCTTCAGCTTTTTAGCTGGGGCGCAGCGCAACAGTCAGCGACGGTTGCGGCGGGAGCGACTTGGTTAAGAACAATACACACCGCGCTGGGCGGGCAGATGTTGGAAAGTCGGCGGCTTCTTGCGCTTGAGACCACGGTTTTGTTGTGAAGACGACGAAGACATAATAGCCACCAGTTGAGGAACAACGGCGGAGCTGATCGCGAGCTACGTTGCCACAAAGATGACGGCAGGATGAGTGAGCGACGTGAGGTGGGACGGACGTGCACAGGAAGGAGCTGGAGTACTCTCGAGTCGACGGAGACCTGGAGGCGACTCGGTGACTCGGACTCGCCAGCCAGACTCAGAGCGGCGAGCGCGACAGGGAAGAGCTTGCGATTACATAACGCTCTCGCATGGTATATAGCGGCCCCGAGGCGCGCGACTCCAACCTTCAGCTCCTCCGTCCTCCGCCTCCAACCCCCACTCAGTTTTCTTCTCTCCCGCCTCTTTTTGTATCCTTACTCTCGTCGCATGAACGTGCAGAACCTCGCCACTTTCGGTGCGTCCCTCTCTTCCTCGCGGGCCTCCAGCTGCGTTCCTTATCGATTGCGCGTTTGCTAACCATTCCTCCGCCTTGTCCTCTATTCCCTCCTCTCTCCGCGTACTCGCCACACAGATCCCTTCGCAGACGAGGGCGGCCCTCTTGATAGCACTCAGGACGTCGGATCTCAGCAGAACTACATCCACATCCGTATCCAGCAGCGGAACGGCCGCAAGACCCTAACTACCCTTCAGGGCCTACCCAAAGGTTCACCACCGCCATATCCTTAGTCATGCAATCCCTGCATTCTGATCCGCCTCGTTCCCTGTAGAGTATGACCTTAAGAAGCTTTTGAAGGCATTCAAGAAGGTGAGTCTCCACTCCACAGCCGCTTCCCTGTGGCTTGGGCCACTCTTGGGCCCTAGAGACGTCTCTGGGTCTGACCTTCGTCTCCGGTTTACCTCCCCGTAGGAATTCGCCTGCAACGGTACTCTCGTTGATGATGAGGAGGCTGGCCAGGTCATCCAACTCCAGGGCGACCAAAGGCTGAAGATCTCCACATTCCTGGTCGAGGAAGGCATCTCTAAGACCACCATCAAGGTTCACGGATTCTGAAATCGTGTCACGAATATCCTCTTCGCGCGTTGTTCCATCGAGTCGATCCGAGGCACGAAGCTAGAGCGTTGGTTTAGTCACGCGATCCTCTTCCACTCTCTTCCTTCTCTCCCCATCGCATCATGTTCCCTGTTCCTACGCGTCTGGCTCCCGCATCACGTCTGTCGTATAGTTCCTCGCTTTTGTGTGTACTACCTACTGTCACGATATATCGACCTCAAGAGATTCGGTCCTCCTTGCAATTCTGGGGTGAACCTCGAATGTAAAATTGAGACTGCCGGATCGACGCAGCCCAGGATCGACTGTCATCGATCATCCTTCGTCCCGATAAAGGTCAGCAACGAAGACTAAGGTCGGCCAATTGCTGTAAGAAACAGATCATTTCATTCTCCAGTAAGTTACGTACATGGATGAATAATACCCGAAGCCACTACGATGCCGACCTACAATACACTGCAGCAACAGCGAGCTCGATATGAAACCTCGTCACTCACCTGCCTACGCAGATCATCCCAAACAAGCACAACTTCTTCAGCGACCGAACATAATTCTGATTGTAGGCTAGCATCATGTTTACATCAAAAAACGAAACACGACTCAGCTGTAGGAGGAGGTAATACAGATAGAACGCCTGCGTGACCGCCCAGGAATGTCAGAAGTTACTTGATTTTATCCAACGGCCTGACAAAGTACGTCAGATTGATGCTCACAAAATCGAGACCCAGAAAGAAGTACGGACCTGTTGAAACCTCCACGCCTATAAAACGAGAAGAGCGGATCGCCGTTGAGCGAAAATGATCGTCCTAGAGCCAAAGTAGCCTAGGATGCGCACCGGTTCATGTACTGCCGCCACGTTCGCTGCTTCTTGACGTTCACCGTGCCTTCTTGGTTGCCTTCGACGTGCTTGCCCTGGAAAGAGTCGCGTTACACGTTGACGTGCGAAGCGAGGAATACCCGGAGCGGAAGGAAGAGGGACGTACCTTTGTAGTCCCAAACCCGGACAGGCCCATCATAGCCATCATGGCAGCGTCGTCGTCGTTGGTCGCGTCCATCTCCTCTCCTTCCTCCGTGCCATCCGCAGGGGCTTCAGACTCCTGTCGAGGCCGTGAACCTGAAGGCTCGGGGGTACCTAGGGTTCAGTTAGCCTTACACGGCTCGAATACGATAAAACTGGTGTACCATACCTGTATCCTGTCTATCCCGTGTAGCAGCTGGCTTTGCATCGCGTTCAGAGACACGGTCTGCCTGCCTGCCATCCCTCTCCTTGTCATGCCGGTCCCGAGTGCCGTCCCTTGGAGGGGGAGGTGGCTCGCGCTTGCCGTCTCGGTCCCTGTCGTAGTCCCGTCTGTCCCGGTCATCCCGCCTTCTGTCGTCGCGCCTGGTATCCCGACGGTCGTCTTCCCTGTCTCTGGCATGGTAGTCCCTGCGGTCCACTACCCAAGTTCCACATACGTTAAGTCTGATGCGTATCGCCTGTGCTGGAGGGAGTGGCGACGCACCTGGTCCACCGCGCCTGTCCCTGTCACCCCTGCGAGGGGGGCTGCGGGAGCGGCTTCTACGAACTCCACGGTGGCCACCACGGGCCCTGTCGCGTTCGTCACGCTCCCAACTTCTGTCCCTTCTTCTGTAGTCGTGCCGCGAAGACATGGCGAGGGAACTGTAGGCGGTCGTTGTGGCGGAAGCTGTTGAACATGCTCCTGCGCCGACGACAGGTACATACGGTGTCGCACGTGACTTAAACGCATCCATTGATGAATACGGTACATAAGTAAAGTTAGTAGTACTTATGCGCCTCGGCTCTCGAGGACCTCCGTCTACTCGATAGCAGCGCTTAGGACGTGCATACTGTATCTGCGAAATCGACAACTCGCTCTATATCCCACAAAACTGTACAAGATTTCATTGCGGCCATAGTTTTCCCTCAGTAAATCGAGGGTTAGTCCACCAAGACCAAAGAGTCAAGCACCGAGAAACCTGCAGCGACGCCGCCCTCGTTACTCTCTTTGCCCTTCGTTCTCAACAGCCACCCAATCTCCTTCTCCTCTATAGGTCTCCCAGGGCCAAACAACGCGTAACCAAATATCCCCAACTCACTCACGACCTCCATCTTCACCGCACCCTCCGTCCTGCTCCCGGCACGTACCAAATAGTTCCCCAGGTCTTGCGTCTCTATCAGCTCCATTGCAATCCACGCTTCCCGCTCGCTGGCGGGGAGGGTATCGAGGAATCTCGAAATGTCCTCCTTGTACACGTTGTTCCCGCCGCCTTCGCGTTGGGGCTTGAGCACGAGCTTCTGCGCTTGCTCGAGTGCTCTGCGTACGCCCTCATCGCCATTCTCGTCCAAGCCCCACATTTCCATCCAGCTAGAGCGCAGCTCCTGGAGGGTCTTCCATTCGCAATAACGGGACGCGACGTCGCCCTTGGTGAGGACCTCTTGAACCTTCTTCCCGCCCGCAAGCTGGAGCTGAACCGAGGGGCACTTGATGGCGATGGAGCTCTCTAGTACGTATCGTGTCTGGTATTGTGCGGCGGTGGGGTAGTCTCTTGGGGTATATCCTGCGCGAAAGTAGACGGTCGAGATCTCGACGGACTCGGCGCCGCGGGGAAGTAGGCCAGGCAGCTTGACGCGGAGGATGCGTGAACTAGGCACGATTTCCGCCGAAGTGGCTAGTTCGTCGAGCGTTTGGCGTACAACGCGTGTCGAGTGCCTGACAAGGGTCAGCAGGTGGGGCAACTAAGATGAAAAATCGGTATACTTTTCAAGTAGCTCGTACTCCAACCATCTTTGGTCGAACACATTCCTTTCTCCTGCCTGAACAACGAACAGTATCCAGGCCCTGTACGGATGATTAGACGCAGCAAGGGAAAATAGGAAGATAAACTGACGAGGCAGAATCGTATGCCTTGTGCGCAGTGGCAAGGCCCTCTGCCAGGCCCGCGATTGTATCATTGGGCGGTAGGTTCTGGAGTTTCAAGAAGGGTGAGCTATTGAAGTACTCCGTCGAAGCTGCCAGATGCCTAGGGTATCATCATTCTCTGAGGCACCTTTGGAAAACAGGTCGACGTACCTATGCAGTTTCGCGATATTCTCGGATAAGGTTCCGAAGGAGGACGAGATCGTATTGAACTCGACCTGCTTCAGCGAGATGGAGCTACCCTTCTCAGGCGCATGTAGTAGGTAATCCGACCGGAACAGACCTAGATGAAGACGCTACCTCGCATGCTTGAGCCTCGTATGTGCAGAAGTTTTCAATATACCTACCTGTTGAATGCCCTCGTCGCGCAATCTCTTCCATATCTTCCATAGCTGGCCTGTAAACTCGTCGACGCGTCCTACGCCGACCTCCGCCCCCATGACGCGGTCGAGGAACTCCTCGTCCAGCGCGATGCGGGCATATAGGACATTGTACGCATGCTGCAACCGTTTCGCGAGCTCGAACTCCTTGCGAGGGAATGGCGAGGGGAAGAGCGCAAGCGGTGCATGGATAGCTGCTGTAGGGGCGGGCGGTTGGACATCCGCAAGCGGGAGGTAGATTAGTCCATGGGAGAGTGCGTAGGTCGTTGCGCGTAATGTGAGCTCTTCACGCTGCTCATCAGTAATCGTCGGGGGCCACTGGGCGACTGCGAAGCTGGACATGCGGAGAGCAAAGCCAGCACAGGAAGATCAAGAACAGAGATATGTCGACGGCGGCGGTGAGCGATTACATGATTACCCACCCGTAACGCACCAAGTCAGCCCACGCCCAGCTTAAATATGGCCGAACCGCTGCACACCGAGCACCAAAGCCACCCCGGCTAGGAATGGGATGAAGGAGTCTCTCAGAGTCCCAATGGGACCCGGTCGCATTGGACAAAATGACTTGAACGAGACCGAGTCTGCGACCCAATCTTTAGCAGTTCATTAGCGCTCGCCCACCATCAGATCCGTGTTAAAGAAACAGGCTACGAGAAATCGAAGAGGCGGTCATAAGGACCCGAAGGTCAATTCGATTACATCATACAGGACGAAGTGAGACATGGTAAGGAGCTAGTTATACAACCAACCGAAATTCTGGGTACAACTTGGATGCAAAGAGAGTCGTGGAATGAATGACCGAAGCGTAGTATAGTAGTACAGCAAAGGATGATAACGATTAGTTTGAATGACTAGGATAAAGAACGAAAGGGATGTTGAAGTTACATGAAATAGGCGTCGACAGATCGTAGAATTTCATGGCCGTTGCATTTCGCCTGTTAGACGACTCCAGCCTCGGCTGCTTTGGGGCCGGGGACGGCGGGCCCCTGGTCCGTGTACTTGCCTGACTGTAAGCCAAAGGCATTGTAGTCTGCAGCGCGGAGCTCCCAAAGGAAGAACACCAGGAAGACGGGTCCGGCGAGGACATCGAGGATGCCGTACCAAATCATCTCGGATGTAACGGAGACGACGTTACCACCCTCTGAGCATGCCCAAGCGATCGGGTAAAGGAGGAGGAGAAGGGACAAGTAGGCCGAGGCAATGCGATACCCGCTCCGGATGGCACCTCCGGCCGCGAAGGTCGTGCGGGGGCCGTGCCAGAGGAGAACGTGCCTGCAGATTCGTATGCGTTGAGCTGCAAAAATACAATGGCAAGGCGGCTTATAAACTCTCACCAGATGTAGAAGAGGGCGGCAGCACCGAAGACATAGTAACCCCACTTGTAGGTGCTCGGAACCAGGGCTGCGACGAGGCCGCTGATCACAAGCACAATGCTCATGAACAAAGTGGTGAATATGTCGGAGAGCGGAAGGCCAGTGGCGAGGAGGAGCTCGAGCAGGAGAAGAGGGAACGAGATGAACCAGTTGATGTACCGAACATACTGTTTATTAGGTATCAGAAACGGTGTGCAATGAGCGGCCGCTTCGAACTGCTTACCCAGATCTGGCGAGTGCCTTCGCCTCTAAATTCAACCTCAACGGGGGTCCAGCCGAGGTCGGAGGCCATTGAGAAGTATGCCAAGGCCCCAGTGGTCAATACCACAATGGCTATCTGGTGGAAGAGACGCGTTCCTCGAGGGCGCTGTATTCGAAGATATGGTCAATGGTAAGGCTGGATGTAGTGTTTTCCGGCATAGTGGCTTACGCTGAACGCCCATCCAATCACACCGAGGAGGGCAACCCCGAAAATGGAGAACGCAGCCCACAGCCAATCAGAGCCGTGGGTCGACAGGTGGTAGGTCGCGTTGGGAGGGTTGATCTCGAGTGCTTTGTTGCCCATGGTGGTTGAGTCGGAGGGGGAGGGAGGGAGGAACGGAGGAAAGGTTTTGGATGGGTGGGTGGGGCGTTAGGTGGGAATGGAAGAGACCGATCCAAGGATGAGGTTAAACGGGGCTGCTCCGGGGACTTTTATACTGGAAAGTAGGTTAGTCTCGAAGAGCATCGAGGTCGCGTCTGGCTGCCCGAACATCGTGAACTTTCGGGATAAGATGACTCACAGGCCGAACCATAAGTTGGTGTTCGATAGCCGCTTCTGCACCCTTCGGACATGGCGACGGTCCGCCCAGACAATACAGTCGACGGAGGGTTTCTCACTTGCGTCATTGCGCGCTACGCCCAAGCGACGCCGTCGAATCCGACGCGAGCGAGATGACAGTCGTCGAATAATGTGGCCACGAATGTGTCCGACACGCAGTCGGAAGCCTGGTTCACCTGACGAAATCCGTCTTGCGGGGTGTATATGGCAGGCCCTTGAGCGGCCAGACCTGCGACCTCCACGACTTGTGACCCTAGGGACCTTGGATGTTGATGGTAAGCAAGGGTCTAGGTATTCACTTTAGAACCTCATCGGCTTTCTTCGGTGGTTGTGGGGGCCCAAAGGTCCAGATCTAAACGTATGAGAATGATGAGTCTGTACATCCTGGACGTCAGGTAGATGACCTACCAGAAGCATACAGCCCGAGACTCGCCGGCTCGGGAGTACACGGGAAACGGACTCGAACGTCCCGGATCGTCGTGCCCTCGAATGGTCTATCGCGGGGATCCACATTATGATGCGAGAAAATCTGGGCATGTAAGGCGACGGCGGGATGTTGGCAAAGTGAACGGACGATCAGGGTGGTAGGTGTATATATAAGTAGCAGGACAAGTTCCGAAAGACTTTGCTGTTTTCAAGTGTATGATCGTTCGCTTGAGGAGTCCGGGCCAGGAACCCCCGCCTGCGCGTCTGCGCGCGTGGATCGTTCGTGCGTTGTGCTGGTGGCTGGTTTGTCTGCTTGTCCCCCCATCCACTGGCTAGCACTCTATCTGGTGTCTCTTACTCATGGCTAGCCGTGTTGCTGGTAAAGCCCTGGAAGGTACGTTTTTGTCTTAATGTATGTTCTCAGCCGAAGAAACAAAATCACACTCTGTTCAGGCGGCCCAATAGTCTCCGTCCACATGAAGGGGTTGCCTCGCACTGTTCTTCCCAGCGATTTACGGCGGTTGTGCGGGAAGTCAGGCGTTGAGAATGTGTCCGTTGGTGAGCGTCGAACCTACACACCCTTAGTGTCTGTACTGAAACTTCGTGGCTCAGTGGCCGTGAACTATAACCGCTTCAGACCGGACGGGACTGCGACCCTTTCCTTCACGCGTCCGGAGTTTGTACCCGCCGCCGTCAAGGCCCTAGATAGATCCGTGGTAGGAGGCAAAAGTATCACCGCGGAAGCGACCGACGACATTCCAGTGCTCCCCCGTACGCGCGGGTCAAAAGGCATTTTGGATGCAGCCCAGAGAGGCATCTACCAGGGTAACGGACCCAGTGCTGGGGTTCCGGGAGGGGGAAAGACGGTCGTGCTTTCTGGTCTACCGGATAGACTGACTCCGGTGAACGTAGCAGACAACCTACGTGGCTTCAAGTTGGCTCGGTCAGAATTGGGTAGCCCCACCATTGTGAAAGCATTCAAGTGAGTCTATCCCTGTTGACATGGGGGTGTTCCCTCACCAAGCCCTTCGTATCAGTCAAAAATCGTCGCCAACATCCCGCTTCATCATCCGCCTATCCTCTGTCTCGGAAGCGTACAGGCTTGTCCGCACGCTGCATATGCAAAAGTGGCGACCTGACCTTCATAACAACAAGTTCATTGTACGCGCCTCGGTGATACCCTAGAGTTTCCGGGAGGATTTCGTGGACGTTATCATATAGCTGTCATGTTTCGTGCAAATAATCTCATACACCTGATTAATCCTTATGCGGCGACAGGCAGACAATAGCATGACCAGCCAAAATACAGCAGAGTGAAGGTACGCTATACCGGCCATCTCACATGCGACCTGCGTCGTGTTCTGCTTCTTCCACTTTTGCACGCGGTTCCTGGGATTATATGGTCATTGTTGTGACGACCGCCTGCAATTGAAAGAAGCATAACTTACCCCTCGTCCACCCTCGCCTTCGTCGTCTGGAGACCTTGCACGCTTAAGGGGGTTCTCAGAAACATCCTTCCAGTCACCTCCACCTCCAGCAACGGCTCCGGGTACATCTTGAGCATCATTGTAACGCTCTTCAACCTCCCGCCTGCGTTCGATCTCAGCGCGCTGTGCTTGTGCGCCCCACCCTCCGCGTCCAGGGTCGTAGTCTTGTCGGTGTTCGTCTCGCACCTGACGGGACACCGTTAACTAGGCTCTATAATGCAAGGGTATTGCAACGTACCTGTCCGCCGCTCTTGCCCCGGCCAAATTGCCGACCGTCTCGATAGCCTAGGTCAAGATCACAACGGATGATACGCTCGTCGAGCTTGGTACCGCTGATGTACCGCAAGCAAGCTAATGCCTCGGTGTGACTGTAGTACTCAACAAAGCAGAACCCACACGGTGTCCTGGAACTTGATTGGCACGCAGTCAGAGTGCTCTAGGATCAATGAGACGCACCTCGTATTCCGGTCAAGCCCCATAATGATACGCTTAATTCCTCCACCATCCTCCGAAGTCGTGCATTTGGAGAATAGCTCGTATATCTGTTCTTCGGTAGTGTAGAAGCTTAGATTGCCAACCTGTAGGCATTCGTGAGATTCGAACTTGAACCCCGGGAGGACTGCAGCATACATAGAGGGTACTAGTTTTGGAGAGCAAGTCGCTCTGCGTCTGACGGTCCACACGAGATTGGGAGTCCTTGTAGTTGGAAGGCTGATCCAGGGGCGTGACTATGTGGGACATGGCGAGTAGTTTTAGAGTGAAGCAGGCTGCGAGGGAGTTGGAACGAGACAGAGCAGCATCCAGCCAAACAGGGACCACCGCTTTCCGTGCAGACGCCCATGAGCGCCATTCAACTCACGTGTGGGCGCGAGACGCGTCGTCGACTCCATGGCCGCGTCAGCCTGAGCCTAAGCCTTGCACTCTCGACACGCTCTCCAAGTAGCCACCACCCTCCCTGCTCCTCACAACTACGCACTTCTCACCATGGATGAAATTGGCGTTGACATACAGAAGGAGGTACGTGGGCTTGAACGCTTTTCGGGAACCACTTCTGAACCTGTGTCGCAGGAACCTACCTTCGAGACTGTGGTCGAGGAGAAGACCGCGCTCTTGCAGGAGCTCGAGTCCGAAGAGGACCTGTACATCAAGTACAAGAAGCTCGCTCGCCACCTGGAGATGCTTGATATCCAGGAGAGCTACATCAAGGACGAGCAGGCGAACCTCAAACGCGAGCTGATTAGGGCGCAGGAGGAAGTCAAACGCATCCAATCCGTCCCCCTCGTAATTGGCCAGTTCCTGGAACCTATTGATCAGCACACCGGTATCGTTGGCTCGACAACCGGCTCGAACTACGTCGTCCGCATTCTCTCCACCCTCGACCGAGAACTCCTCAAGCCATCCTCGTCCGTGGCCCTCCACCGACACTCGAACGCTCTCGTCGACATTCTCCCCCCAGAGGCGGACTCATCAATAGCGATGCTCGGAAAAGAGGAGAGGCCAGATGTGATGTACCAGGACATCGGTGGCATGGACACGCAGAAGCAGGAGATTCGGGAAGCCGTCGAACTTCCGCTCACCCACTTCGACTTGTACAAGAAGATTGGTATTGATCCGCCTCGTGGCGTTCTGCTGTATGGCCCGCCAGGTTTGTTATTACGCTTTCTTGATCCGTGTTCAACGTCCAACCTGTTCCGCAGGCACCGGCAAGACCATGCTTGTCAAAGCAGTAGCCCACCATACAACAGCTTCTTTCATTCGCGTCGTTGGCAGCGAATTCGTGCAGAAGTACCTTGGAGAAGGTCCTCGTATGGTCCGCGACGTTTTCCGGCTAGCTCGCGAGAATGCGCCCGCCATCATCTTTATTGACGAGATCGACGCCATTGCAACGAAGCGTTTCGACGCGCAGACCGGTGCAGACCGTGAAGTGCAGCGAATTCTGCTCGAGTTGCTGAACCAGATGGATGGTTTTGACCAGGGCAGCAATGTCAAGGTACGGGACCTCAGCTCGTCGTTTTCTATGTAGCAACAACGCCTTAGACTTTCCGCCTCTGTAGGTCATCATGGCCACCAACCGGGCAGATACTCTGGATCCCGCGTTGCTTCGTCCCGGTCGACTCGACCGGAAGATTGAGTTCCCGCTCCCATCAAGGCGAGAGAAGCGTCTCATCTTCCAGACTGTCACTGGCAAGATGAACCTTGGTCCTGACGTCGATTTGGAGGACTGTACGTGATGTTGCTTGAACCTAGAAGTCGGATTGCTCATGCTCATTGGACTCAGATGTTTCACGACCGGAACGACTTTCTTCGGCAGAAATTGCTGCCATTGTACAGGCTGCCGGTTTGCAAGGTGAGCGTACCCCTCTGTCTTATCGTGTCCGGACGGTTGATCCGAGTGGCCCCAGCTGTAAGAAAGAACCGGTACGTTGTGCTGCCTGTCGACTTCGAGGAGGCGTGGAAAGTACGTTGTTTGCCTCTATTTGTTCAATCAAAAGCGCTTCGGGTATTTAATCCTGGAATTTTTTCTTCTTCCTCCAGCAAAACGTCAAACGTGCCGATGAGACCTTGGACTTCTGTAGGTCTTATCCCTTCTTGACATTGTTATGCCTCTCTGAACTTGTTGGTTGCTCGTCTAGATCGGTAATGGCTGGTATTCGTTATGTGGTACGTGTTCATGACACGTGTGACAGGCAAGTCGTTACTCACCGACTTTCCATGCTTTTACAGGTTGCATCTGTATTGTACTGGACAATTATTCTTCGCATCCGATATCTCGTCTGAGTGAGTTGTCTGCGTCATCCGTCAACTCCGCTCTACACTTTAGTGTCCCATCGCCCTTCTCCATCGGCGGGGCATTCATTCAATAGAGCAAGATCAACTATCTTCATTTGTCCCGTGCTTTATTTTGCCTCTTCTTTCATTGGTTTATCCGTGCGAAGTGTGCTTGCGCATGCTTCGTTTGGGAGGAGTGGTTCACACGCGGGAGACATCACTTCGCAAGGACAAGTGTCGTAAACAACGTAGTACGTCCACATATCCTGCTCTGCATGCTTGCTGCTGATGGCTTTCAAACAGTTGTCCCCTCAAATATATTTGTTTTCAACATTCCAATATGACGGACTGTCCACATGTGTATCGCCGCTCTCCAACACTCTGGGTGACGTTCTTGACCCACACGTTCATCCTCATTTTACGGGAGCAAGAATAATCTTTCGCCCTCGCTCTAGCGGCATCCTTCAGAAGAGTGGAAGCTGCCGACTCGTATCGATGGTTACATCTTATTACACTATTGTTCGTAGCTTGTTGTGTACCCATCGTATAATACACGTGCTGCGAGCACTCTTGAACCCCCTCTTGATAGGTAGCGGACGACACGGTGGGAGGATCGTTGTGGTTGAGTGCACGATGACAATGTTGTGGTTACCCTATGGTCCGTCCTGGGCTGACACTCAACTTCTTAATTTTGCAGAAAACATCTGCGTCTCATACAATTGTGTTCTATCCAACTACATCTGCCTTTATACAGTCCCTATATCCTTTCTTCCTTTCCTTCCCCGAAACTTACTTTTTGACAGGCTGGCCCAGCTCGCTAGCTCTCTCGGTAGCAACTTGAATGGCGCGAGCGATAGTCGACCGGACGCGGCCGTCCTCCATGGCGAGCAGCCCCGCAATTGTGCAACCTCCGGGAGCTACGACGACAGCGTTTCAGCGCATCGGTGACAAGTTGTTGAGACGTGAAAGAAGCCAACTCACTCGTTACAGCGTCCTTGAGCTGCGCAGGATGAGTCCCGGCTTGCAGTGTCATGCGCGCCGCGCCCTGCAAGGCTAAAATTTGGTTAAATTTAAGCCCCGAATCGGCACTTCAGCCAAACTTCAAACACGAACTTTGCGCCGCGAGCTCTAATGCCTCTGCGCGCGGAAGGCCCATCATGACTCCACCGTCCGCCATGGCCTCGAGGAAGATACAGGCGAACGCGGGCCCGGAGCCAGATAGGGCCGTGCATGCATCGAAGTGCTTCTCCTCAAGGAACCGGCAGCGGCCAATCGACGAGAATATGTTGAGGATGATGGTCCGTTGGAGCTCGGACTCGTCTGAGGGCGGGAGGTTGCTGACTACTGTCATGCCCTCGCGGATCTAGAAGCGGTCACACGAGCCTCAGGCTGGCTAGTTGTCCTAAAGAAACGGCACGCGGACCTTGCAGGGGGTGTTGGGCATAGCGCGGACAACTTTTGTGGAAGGGAAGACCATCGCCTGGAGCTGCGCGATGGTTACACCAGCTAGGATGCTTATCAGCAGCTTCCCTTCCAGGGCTTCTTTCATCCCGGGCTCGCTCATGATCGTCTGGGCGATCTGGGGCTTGCAGCTACGGGTACCACATGTGAGGGTTTCTAAGACAGCGAGGTAGGGAAGGCACTCTCACCAGAGCAATATGACATTGGACTCGCGGGCTGCTTCCACATTCCGCGCCTGCACGATCTCGACATCCCGCCCAAGATTGCGGACGGTGACGAATGCGGTCCGCAACTTCCTTGCTGTCTCTTCGCGGCTGACGCATGCGATGAAGCGGGAAGGGAGTGACTCATCTTCTAAGGTTTGGGGGGTGACCGTGCCAGAGGTGTGCGACTCCCACTTGGGTTGAGGGACGAAGGAAGTCTTGGCGTCAAGACTGGCGAGGACGCCAGAAAGGATGGCAACGCCCATTGTGCCACATCCTGGGGGCAACGTAAGGACGACGCGGAGGAACGTGAAACCGGAGAGAGTGACCTAGGACGCAGAGAGTATAGCCCATGGCGGATCTGGGGGTCAGCTGAGAGGGGTCCAGCGGGGGAGTGTTTGTTGGTCGCGATGCTGAATCAGGTTGAGTGGCCGGAGGACAAATGACAGAAATGGCTGAGCCTGGAGGGTATTTGAGGGAACGGGGCGGGGGGCGTCAACGTCGAGGATGTGTACCAAGTCGCACTCGCTCTGCTGTGCGTAGCCCTGGCCCCACTTGGCGTGCGTGCTCGACAAACATGTCCGAGTCATTGGACTCCTCGCCCGCGACTTCCGAATCCGCCCGCAGCACTCCTTCCACCTCCGCAGATCGGATGCACGTCTTCGTAACCGTGGGGTCCACCCGCTTCGATGCCCTTGTGCAGAAGGTCCTCTCGGAGCCTGTCCTGGATGTCCTCCGCGCGAAGGGGTACCGGACGCTCGACGTGCAATGCGGTGACTCGGAGTTCGATGCGTCGCTGCTCAGCCGGGATGCTGAGGACCATTGGGAGGGAGCTGGAGAGCTGGAGACGAGCGTATGGCGGTTCAAACCGACGCTGAAGGAGGATTACGAGCGTGCCGATCTCGTCATCAGCCATGCAGGTACGTCCATTTCCCGACACAATCCATCATGGCTTTCGATGAACCAACGCTCGACAAACCCTGCCTGCCGCTTCCCCAGGCTCCGGCACAATTATCGACGTCCTCCGACTCCGAAAACCTCTCATCGTCATTCCCAATGAGTCTCTCATGGACAACCACCAAGCAGAGCTTTCGGACGCCCTGGTAGGGCTCGGGCACTTGAAGTCGTCTTCTGTCGCGTGAGCATGTCTTGATTCTCCACCTCCCTGTCCGACGCAGCGCTGACGCTCATACTGTCCACGTTGCTGTCGCCTCACAGCGACCTGCCAAGAGCCATCGAAAACTTGGACGCCTCTACTCTCGTTCCATTCCCACAATTCGACGGCAGCAGATTCCGGGAGCTGCTCGATGAGGAGATGGGTTTTAGCCATAGTCGCGAGTCTAGTGGCGCGTGGCGCTGAGTTGGCCTCCCTCATTCGTAACTCATTCGTCCCCTTTGCTCTCAGCTGTTCTATCATCTCCCTCCATCGTCACCGCTCTCGTCGCACTCGAAGTGTATAATACCCCCCCCCCCCCCTTCTTTTTTCTCTTACCGCTGTAACAACGGAACGTGAATCTCATCTGTCCCTATTCCGCCATTCATCCTGTACTGTACTGTTAGGATGCCAGACGTGCAGCCCACCACCGTGTCCTCGGAAAGCCCGCAATCCTATGAAGATGCTCATGTTCACGCGATCTACGACGAGATCGCGTCTCACTTTTCATCGACGCGTTACAAGGTGAGTGTACGCACCTTTCCCGATTGGCAGAATACTAAGCTCTTGGCCTCGCAGCCTTGGCCCGTTATCTCCTCTTTCCTGGCTTCACTGCCTACAGGATGGGTGGGCATCGATTTAGGCACGGGAAATGGAAAGTACCTTCCCCTGCCCGCGGATCGACCCGGTAGAGTGTGGACCATCGGGCTCGATAGAAGCGTCAATCTGCTCAAGATTGCGAAACGGGCAGGCGACGCCGACCGTGAGGTAGTCCGGGCAGACGTCTTGGACAACCCATGGCGTCGGGGTGCATTTGTTTGTATCCCGTAATCCCTGCTTGAATGTCAGTATTGGAGGCTGAATCCATGCCTGCCAGGACTATGCGATTTCAATAGCCACCATACACCATCTGGCTAGCCCTATCAGACGCAAATTCGCCGTCCAGGTGAGCATGCCTATCTTTCCAGGTTGAATCGACATCCATCATACTGTTCAATTCAGCGGCTCCTGGATGCCATCTCTCCGGTCCATGGACGCGGTCTGATATATGTTTGGGCAATTGAGCAAGACGAGTCGTCAAAACGAAGCATGCCAAGCCCGAACGAGAATGGGCCGGAGGCGGGGTCCTTTGCTCTTACCGGGAATGGCCAGGACGTTTTCGTGCCCTGGGTCCTCACACGAACCACAGGACGCAAACCAAAACCCTTCAAGCGAAGGAATACAGAAACCATGGCGTCGGAAGAGTCAGAGTCGGCCCCAGTCCTGCCAGAAACTCCCAAACAAGTCTTCAACAGATACTACCACATGTTCTCACAGGGAGAGCTGACCGAGCTCGTCACGGAGGCTGCATTGGACATGGGGCTGGTGGTAGGACAACCTCCTGAAGCACAAACACCAGGGCCGAAGATACGTGGATTGCAGATTGTTCAAGACGGTTGGGAAAGGTCGAATTATTATGTAGAATTGCGGCGTTGGGAACAATGACGTTAAAGCTTGAAGTTAGGGAACGCAGAATGCAGAATGCAAGGTCATGTGGATTATCGAAGGCTCAGTGGATAAATTTTGAGCGTGACATGACAGCGCAAAGCAATGCGGTAATGATACAATGGGACACAACAAGATCACTCGCTCGCGGCCATAACTGTAGATGACTTTCAGCATATGCGTTGTGTTGCAAAGAGGGGTATACGCACTAGCGTTGATAAGATCACCCCCGCTCTCCTTGAGTACCCGGACCGCCTTTGCGCGTGAGCAGCCGACCTGCTGGATAACAAGCTCGATATCCTTGGGGTCAACGCCGGTCTCATCAACGTTGCCATCCTCCTCGACCGCCTCCAACTCGGGGATGTCGTCATCGTCGTCGTCGCCACCGCCGACACCAGAGCTCTGAAGGTTGGGGACACCCGCGCCGGCGCCGCTAGCGAGGTGCTGGGCAGCTGAGAGCTGAGCCTGCGAGTTCATGTCCTCGATCTATGAAGACCGGATAAATGCGTTGCGAGACATGAGCTATGGACGAACACGCACCTTCGCCTCACCGAAGACGATGTAGCAGTCACTGTTGGGCGACTTGTACACATCAGGGTTCGCGATCACGAAGAGGACCTACAGTCGAAGCGCGACATGAGTCCTATACGCCCCTAAAAATCCTCACAAACATGCACGCACATTCTTTGGCCTGCGCAGGGTGACACGGGTGATGCCAGGGACCCTCTTCAGGCCAAGGGTGAGCAGAGCCTTCCTCGCCTTGCGCTCCGAACGGGACTGGATCTTGTCAAGCGCCGCCTGGGAAGTGGGATCCTCCTCGTGGTCGTGGGTGTGGTCATGACCCTCGTGGTCAGAGTGGTCAGAGTGAATCTCCTCGATGGTGGCAGACATCTGTAGGTCTTCGCGTTAGCGCCGTGCCATACATCCATCTGGTCGACATGCGAGCAATCCATCCCAATCAACGCGCTCGGCGGAGTACGCAAATGATTGGCAGTATTTAGGGGGCATATTATGACGAAAAATGGACTCACATCGAATTTTTGGGGAGGAGGACGAGTCGTGAGGCTTGCTCGTTGCCGCGAACGGTGGGGAGAGATGGAGGCGAAACCCTAACCCCACAGAATAACTGGGCAAAATTGGACAAACTGGGCGCCAAATGAATCTCAACCTCCAGCTGGACCTGCTCGAGACCATGCACTCTCTACATGCAACGGACCGCACTCCAGCTTGAGGGTTTCTGTCGCATCTCACTTGCATCTCTGCGGCAAGGCTACAATTTGTGGTGCTTACCTGACGTCCGACTCTCGCCGAGTGCTCCATGTTTCCGCTAGTTCGATGGTCCAGACCTGGATCCCTTCGGCTTTGGCTTCGTCAGGAGTTACATACGCCAGTATGATTCAGACCCAACGTCATGACACTGTCGTACAGAGTCGATATAACGACTCGTCCTAGCACATTGTTTTCATCCGACACTTTCACCTAGCCCCGTCACATTGCTATAGCCATGGAACCCGAGGTAAAGCAAGCGACGTACGACGTAGCGGGCGAGGCTATAATGAGCTTCAAGCCTGTCAATCGCATCCACCAGCATTTATGCGCATTTCATTGCTATTCGTACGTTGTTGGCTTTCATTGGTGAGCCCTGGTCTTGTTGCTGACGTCCGTCTTCCAGCCATGACCAAGCCCGTTTCGTTCGTGCAGACCATTTCTGCTCGCACCTATCGGACGACTTGGCCCAATGTGTCATCTACGACTCCAACGAGAAAGAGGCTCGACTCATTGGTATCGAGTATATCGTCTCCGAGAAGGCAGGCTTATCGAAGTCTTTTCATTCCTGTACGACTAAACTTCTCGTAGACTTTCAAATCCCTCCCTCAAGAGGAGAAAAAGTTCTGGCATTCTCACAAGTACGAGGTAAGTTACCGCGTGTATCGGCAGCGAGGCATCGTAACGGACGAGTTGCAGGTCGAAAGCGGTCTCTTGCAGCTCTTCCCCAAGTCCTTTGTGCCCGGTAGGTTTCAAGCGAGGATATTCAGGTTCGTGGCGGACACCGACGCGTCGTCATAGGTGCGGCGACGGACTTTGCTGAGAAGCCAGCTATGACCCAACTTCAGAAGACTTATGGCAAGACGATCCATACGTGGGCCTTCGACAAGAATCCGGACCTTCCTCTCGGACCCCCTGCTCTGATGCTGGCACCCACTTCCGACGCCCAAGGGCCTCCCGCTGACATGGTGAAGAAGAGAGACGAGGATTCCAACCAAGACACTATGGCGAAGAAGAAGGCTCGTAAGGAATATCTGCCACCGTACGAGGCCATGAAAGACTCGGACGAGTTGCAGAAGAGTGGGCGTGGGGTCGCGTTCGAGGTTAAGGAAGTCGAGGCGAAGAAGTAGGCAGCGGTGTGAACTCACGCGTTGTGGCAGGTATATTCGCCTGATATGCAATGACGTGACTGAAGTGTACGACTAGTATCCATTGTAATGGTATCATGACCGACATGCGTTGTTCCGCGAGTTGTAAGGCTTGTCGGGGCGACATCGTACGATAAAAGAACCCGACCACACAAACACACATGCTGATTCAATCGCTTCCCTGCAGCTGGGCGTTACTCGGCTTCATAAGTTCCCCCGTGAACGCGCAACCGGCTGACCGATGGTTCGCAACGCCAGTACCCACGAATACAAATACAATGACCGCGGACAGCTGGCCATGGGTGAATGGCGCAGCGAGCGCTGGGCTGAACACCTTGCCGCCATGGTCCAGTCGGTACCGTTGAGCCGACGCCAACCGTTCAAGACATTCCTTATCATCTACCTCTTAACCAAGACAGCCTTCGTTCACCTTCCGTATCTGTGCATTCGCTACGCATTGCCATGGATGCGTCCTTCGCGAACGTGGTCTTTCAAGAGATCCATCCTCGTAGCGGCGTACAGGGACATCCTCATACGACTACCCGCGCAACTTGGCCTCGATGCCAGCCGCGAACCCCCTGAGTCAAACGACGAGCTCAAGAGCGCACGCTTCGTGTGGGTTGACGCGCTCAGCAACGGTTCCGAGGCTTTTTGTGGAGAATTTCGCAAAGCGGCGGGTATCACTGGGGTTAAGCCAACGAAGGTACTCTCGTACTGGATCTTCAGGCCAGGAACGACCATCCCCGATGACTTGAAGGCAAAGGAGGGCGAACGGGTTGCACTTTATATCCATGGGGGCGCTTTCATTGTATGTCCGCAAGATCTTTCAATCCGCTGCTCTTTAGTTAAAGTTCCCACCAGCTGGGCAGCGCACACCCAGACTCGGAGACCTGCAATCTCTCCCATAGCCTCCTCGCCCATAGCCGTACATTAAGCCGGATACTTGCGGTCGATTACCGGCTCTCAGCAGCCGCGCCGGACCAGCCGAAGAATCCCTTCCCTGCAGCGTTGCTCGACTGCGTCACGGCATACCAGTACCTCGTCAAGGAGACGGGCTTCGCACCCGAGAACATAACGATCGTTGGAGATTCCGCGGGAGGCAACCTCGCATTCGCCACCACACGGCACTTCGTCGAGAACTCGATTCCGGGGCTCGCGCCTCCTGGACGCCTCCTCTCCTGTTCGGCGTGGTTGGATATCTCGGATAGCCGCAAGGGCCCGAACGACCCAAGGATCCGTAATAAAGAGTCCGACATCATATCCAGTCGCTCGAATTATCACCATAGAGCGTACCTGGGAGCATTATTCGACACGGACGATAGAAAAACGAGCCCTTACCTCTCGCCCGTGTCGCCACACAACGCCGAAAAGGAGGGCCTGTTCAAGGGCTTTCCGCGCACGTACATCTCGGCTGGCGGGATGGAGATGATTCTGGATGATTCGACCGTGGTTGCCGAGAGGATGAAGGCCGATGGAGTGGACGTCGTGGTGGACGTCGAGCCGGACGCCATTCATGACTACATGGGCTTCGCGTGGATGGAGCCCGAACGCACGGCAGGTCTGAAGAGGGTCGGGGAATGGTTGGATAGCTGAAGGTCAGGACAGCCGTGGAAGGCGCGACGCGGTACGTTCTGACTACTCCGCCGCCGTCGAGCCCCTTGGCTGACAATGGGTCTATCAATGCGTCGACTCGGACTTAGTAGTCGTGCAGGACGCAGGTGGCATGTCTGAATCGTTCAGATCAAGGGGACAACGGGCTAGACACTGTTCGACACGTCAGTATAACACGTGAACTGATGAGAAGTCGCGAATACCATTACCATTGGGATCTTGTACATGCACCTTTCGCTATCTTTCGAGTGTTTGTTCTGATCTCTGGGAACATTGGCAAAGGCAAGGTGGCAGACTGGCAGTGACGTAATATGCCTTGCGTTGTGAGCGAGCCCCATTGACATGAGCGCTCATATTGGCGCTCAGTTACTTAGAGTTGTCGGAGACGGCGTGGGACCGGGAGTGCGAGGCGCGATGCATTCATGTCTTCTTCCACAATCGCTGATCTCTCCACTCAACTTCGTCTCCTCCTCGAGTCCTCCTCCGACCCTCTATCCACTGACGATCTCCTTGCCCGGGTGGATTCATTCGTCTTAGAATGCTCTGCATCACCAGAAGCAAGCACGCTCCTTCATCAGCTCGAGGAAGAGCTTCAAAGGATATATGACGACGTCCTCTGGCATGCTCTCTTCCCGCAAGCGGAACTCTTCCTAGCATTCCTCTATCACCTTCTCCCTGTGCTCCCTTCATCGTCGATCATTTCCACCTGGTTCGATCTCGTGCTTCGCCCTACTCTACGGGAACCCAAGGTTCCCCTTTCTGCCGCTGACCACGCCAAGGAGCTTATAATTTCCGCTCTGGACCCCGGAAGCAACTTCTCCGACGCCGAAGATGGCTCCCCAGAGGCTGACAAGCAAAAGGAGAGGGTCGGTGACTTTCGAAGGCGACTGATGGACCTGTATCTCTTGGATGCCTATAACGAAAGCTCTGGGGACGATGTCCTAGAGTGGGCGGAGTTGGATGAGGACCAACGAGAGAAGAAGGCCTGTTGGAAGTCAAATCTGGAGGATGTCCTGGTCAGGGTTGGCCTTGAACGACCAAAGGTGTGTCTATTCATGTGTACCATCTCGTCTAGTGGTTTATCCGTGGTTCAAGGATTTCCTCACCGAGCTGTATTTCTGCTTCACCTCAAAGACGTCCCGCCTACAACTCCTCATTCTACTCAATGCCTACACATCACATCCAAGTTTCCCCGCACATGCTGAAATCCTAGCACCTCATCCGCTCATGACAAGTCTCTTGTACTCACTCATATTCGACAATTCTTCCACTGTCTGCACTACCGCTTTGACTATCCTTATCAAGCTCCTCCCAATATTTGCCGTGAAGGCATCTAGTCACTTGAAGATCCTCCTCCCTCTCCTGCTCGTTGTTCTCGCTCGCATCCTCTGCTGGAGAGAACGTCACTCCGCCCCTCTACTCCCCATGGTCCCCGATCAGGAAGATACGGATAATGAAGAGGCACCCGCGTCAGACACTGGCGAGGAGGGTCGCTCCGAGGGCACGCGAGCACTTCCAATCCGTGACGATATCGACTGGGACTGCCTGGAGCTAACGTTTGACGGCCCAGCATCGGGTGCTCCATCCGCCCATCGCTATTTCACGTTCCTGTACTACCTCTTCCCGTGCAATACCATTCGGTTCCTCCGATATCCTGTCAAGTACTTGAACGGCAGTGGACTGGAGAGCGTATACGCACAAGAGTGGGAAGCAGCACTTGATGAGCAGCAGATCCGGAGCAAGAGCGAGGTGAGCAATGTCGACATTCTTCCCCGACTGCCCTCAAGCCGACTCGGTCTTTCTGGGATTTCAGCGACTACTGCGGATGCACATCCTCCACCCTCTGCTCATCTGGCGCGAGGCGAAGGAGGAACTCGAAACGCCGGGCTTTTGGTCGGATTACGACATCCCCAAGATCGTCGGCGGCGCAACCATGCTGGAGGTGCGCAACGCCGGCGTCGCTCTGAGCCAAGAGCAGCAGCAGCTGCTATCGCCCATCGATGTTGCCCGCCCGACGGAGAGGTTCCCATCTGCCGAGCGTGGGCGTGCCCCCCAGCAGCCATCTATTATCCAGCGGACGTTCACATCTGAGACGGTGAGGGTTGAAGATACCGCGCCCTTGTCTACGTCGCTGGAGACCGTCCGTTCGGGGACAGACTCCCCGGGCACGCCAGCGACCGCCGATCCGGTACGGCTGCAGGTCTCGTTGTCGGGCATGATCGCCACCTCGGTCGCGCTCCGCTCCGGGCTTGAGGTCGATATTATCGACGCGCCGCCCGAATGGGCCACGACCCTCTTCCCGCTTCAGCCACGCACGCGCTCGCCGTCACGCAGTGGTGAGTCCTCGTCGCAGTCCAGGTCCAGGGAGGAATCTGCTGGAGAGCCATCCCCAGGGCTTCCGCCGTCGGAGAAGGGGGCGCAGGGGGACGAGGCGCTACCGAAGCACGTCGCGCAGGCGATTGCGGGTCTGCAGAGGGAGGTTCTGCTGCTAAAGAACGAGCTGAACCTCGAGCTGTGGACCGCACGGGAGAACGTGATGCATATCGGGCGGTTGTACAAGGAGCGGGTGCTGTCGAGAAATGAAGAGGTCGAGCGGCAGGGATTGGTACGTCCCACTCACCACAGGGTCATGTTAGCAAAGCGGGAGACTGAGGGCCGCCGCAGCACAACAAACTGAAGGAGTACAAGTACATGGTCGCCCGTCTGCGGCGGGAGCTCAAAGAAGGGAAAGACCAGGCGGTGACGCAGCGGCTGCGGTACACGGATTGGAACAAGGAGCTGCAGGACAGGATTGCGGTGCTTCGGGACGAGAAGAAGGCGTGGGTGAGCGAGGCCGCTACGATGCGTGCTGCGGAGAAGGAGGCCAAGGTGAGCGTCGCTCTACATATACTTTGGATTTTAAGCTATGGCTTGTTTTGATCGACCGCGTGGCTAGGATACGTTCGCTGCACAGGGGAAGCTCCTTGCCGAGGCGAGCCAATCGGTTTTCCGCCTCGAGACGCAGATTAAGGAGAACGCGCACAAGGTGGATCGATTGCACGATTACGAGACGCAAATCGACCATCTTATTAGGCTGCAGCGGTTATGGTAGGCGGTGCTTGGCTATCTGCGTTTGCGGTATTAAAGTTATATGTACGACGGCTCAGGGAATCGGACGTGCAGAAGCTTAACGATAACAAGGAATATCTCGCGGCCTTTGCGAGCAAGTACCGGAAGATGGAACTCCTCCTGGAGTCTCACGAGAAAACTCTAGCCGAAGTGAGCGAGTGCGACGCGTGAGTGCTATGTGATGTTGAGACATTGTCGGTTCTCTAAGCTGATTACATGGTAGCGGTCATCGAAAGCAGATTAATGTGCTTGAGAGTAAAGTCGAACACTACAGGAAACATTTCGAATCCGCGCGGCGCACCTCAGTCCACCACGCACAAGCCGCATTACCGGCTGAGTTCGTCAAGACGCAGAAAATGAATGAGAGGCTGCGAGAGGAGAATGCGGATATGCGGGAACAGATCGAAGAGTTGAACGCCATGGTCGAGGAGCTGAAGGGCAAGGTGAGCGGACGGACAGGGTTGGTAGGTTCACCGAGAATAGGCTCTCCACTATCGCCGACACGACCATACGCGCTCTAAGTTGTAAGTACTGTACAACGCAGTGAATGGACCAGGACAAGTACATAGGAGGATGAGAAAGGAAATTGCCGTCGAATGTTGTGGAAGAGGATGGAAGGTTCGACCGAAGAAAGACGAGGAGATGGGCGCTTGACTGGATTGGTAGAGAGAGATGGAAGGTTCTCGAATCAGTTTGGGAGGCAAGTACATAAACTGTCTGCAGTCCTTTCCTCGTCCCCAGTCCCGCTCGATCTTCTTTCCCATCTCATCTCATCGACCCCCACGACCCTCACCCAAAATGGCCTCCGAGAGCTTTGGCTTCCAGGCTGAGATCAGCCAACTTCTCGACCTCATCATCAGTGCGCACATTTCCTTTTCGTACTCAACCTTCGCGCCTCTCATACGCGCGACGCGTCCGCAGACACCTTCTACTCCAACAAGGAGATCTTCCTTCGTGAAATCATATCCAACGCCTCCGATGCCCTCGACAAAATTCGCTACGCGTCCCTCACCGACCCCTCCGTCCTTGACACGGGCAAGGACCTCATCATCAAAATTGTCCCCGACAAAGAGAACAAGGTGCTCTCTATCATCGATACCGGTGTCGGTATGACGAAGGCGGACCTCGTCAACAATCTAGGTACCATCGCCAAGTCCGGTACGAAGGTGAGTAACGACCGTGTACTGCGGTGTATATGCGCAGAAAGCTAATACCGCGACCGCAGGGCTTCATGGAGGCGCTCCAGTCTGGCGCCGACATTTCCATGATCGGGCAGTTCGGTGTCGGTTTCTACTCCGGGTACCTCGTCGCCGAACGCGTTCAGGTTATCTCGAAGCACAACGACGACGAGCAGTACATCTGGGAGTCCGCAGCTGGCGGCACTTTCACCATCACTCCCGACACCGTCAACCCTCCTCTTGGTCGCGGTACCGAGATCCGCCTCTACCTAAAGGAGGACCAGACTGAGTACCTCGAGGAGAAGCGCATCAAGGAGATCGTTAAGAAGCACTCCGAATTCATCTCCTACCCCATCCAGCTCTATGTGACCAAGGAGGTGGAGAAGGCAAGTATTCCTTTGTTACCTTGCAGTGTTGGGCTCGCTTCTTACCCTCGCGATTGCAGGAGGTTGAGGATGACGAGGAGGTCGAGGAGGAGAAGGAGGAGTCCAAGATCGAGGAGGTCGAGGACGAGGACAAGCCCAAGGAGAAGAAGACCAAGAAGATCAAGGAGAAGGAGACCAAGTCCGAGGAGCTCAACAAGACGAAGCCCATCTGGACGCGCAACCCCTCGGAAATCACAGCGGAGGAGTACGGCGCGTTCTACAAGAGCTTGACCAACGATTGGGAGGATCACCTTGCCGTCAAGCACTTCTCCGTCGAGGGTCAGCTCGAGTTCAAGGCGATCCTCTTCGTACCGAAGCGGTAAGCCCGCCGCACATCCGATGCCGTCGTATTACATGTCGAAACTGAATCGTCTTTCTGTAGTGCTCCCTTCGACCTCTTCGAGTCCAAGAAGAAGCGCAACAACATCAAGCTCTACGTCCGCCGTGTCTTTATTATGGACGACTGCGAGGACCTCATCCCCGAGTACCTCAATTTCATCAAGGGTATCGTCGACTCCGAGGACCTTCCCCTCAACATCTCTCGTGAGACGCTCCAGCAGAACAAGATTCTCAAGGTCATCCGTAAGAACCTCGTCAAGAAGTGCATGGACCTCTTCTCCGAGATCGCGGAGGATAAGGACAACTTCAACAAGTTCTACGAGGCGTTCGGCAAGAACATCAAGCTCGGTATCCACGAGGATGCTCAGAACCGCACGAAGCTCGCCGAGTTCCTACGCTTCTACACGACCAAGTCGAGCGAGGAATTGACGTCGCTCAAAGGTGAGTACACGTCGTCTGCCCTGCGCTATGTTCCATGGTACTTACTGCGTACTGCAGATTACATAACCCGTATGCCTGAGGTCCAGAAGAACATCTATTACCTTACTGGCGAGTCCCTCTCCGCCGTCAAGGACTCTCCTTTCCTCGAGGTCCTGAAGAAGAAAGGCTTCGAGGTCCTTCTCCTTGTCGACCCCATCGACGAGTACGCGATCACTCAGCTCAAGGAGTTCGAGGGCCACAAGCTCGTCTGCGTGTCGAAGGAGGGCCTGGAACTCGAGGAGACCGACGAGGAGAAGGCGGCGCGAGAGGCTGAGGCCAAGCAGTTCGAGGACCTGTGCAAGGCGGTCAAGGACGCGCTCGGTGACAAGGTCGAGAAGGTGGTCGTCTCGAACCGCATCTCCGACTCGCCGTGCGTCCTCGTCACCGGGCAGTTCGGCTGGTCGTCGAACATGGAACGTATCATGAAGGCGCAGGCGCTCCGCGACTCGTCGATGTCGTCGTACATGGCGTCGAAGAAGACGCTCGAGCTCAACCCCCACAACTCGATCGTCAAGGAGCTCAAGCGCAAGGTCGCCGAGGACAAGGCGGACAAGTCCGTCCGCGATCTTACCTTCCTCCTCTTCGAGACCGCGCTCCTCACCTCCGGCTTCTCGCTCGACGACCCCACGTCGTTCGCGAAGCGCATCCACCGCATGATCGCCCTCGGCCTCGACGTCGATGAGGAGGAGACCGAGGCTGCTGTCCCCTCGACGAGCACCGAGACCCCCGCGGCGGAGGCTGCGTCCTCCTCGGCGATGGAGGAGATCGACTAGAGGCCGTGCGGTTTTCTCGACGTCTCTGGGGCTGCGGTTGATACGCTACGAAGTTTCACTCCCATCTGTATCATAGATTACTCGTCGGGCATTGCTGTGTCTTGTTGCATCTCATCCACTCATCAGTACCATAGCCTCGCAATGAATCATTCTTTTACTCTTTCGTATCTGTCTTCGTGTAACTGCGTGTTTGACGGTCTCTTCACAGGTGCCATGCTCTGCTGAGCTAAGTACTGGGTTTGCGTTGCGGCAACAGGATTGCATACACCAGGTGCACCATTGCCATTCCATGCGAGGGCTCTAGATCTATCTACTTCTTCCTCGCGATGTAGAGAAAAGTCTGGTATGGATACTCAAAAATCCCCTTCTCCTCGTCGATCCACGTGAAGTTCTCCTTGTGCGTCAGAACCTCGTCAAGCTCGTCAATGACCTTCTGCCTGACCTTCGGCTCCAGCACCGCGATGTAGCTCTTGCTGCAGGCACGGTTGATGACGATGTCACGCGTGGCGGGCAGTACGTAGTCCCACACATTCTCCTCCGCCGGCTCGAAGTTCGCCTGGTAGCCGGGCGTCGACCAGGTGGCACGCCACAGGCCGAGACGGAACTGCGGCGACCCGCTCTCGAACCGCTCGAAGCAATCGCGGAGCTGCGCGACCCACGTCGCACGGTTCCTGGCGAGACGAAGCAGACGACGCAGTGTAAGTAAAGATAGACTGGATAGAACGTGAGCAGGGGGCCGGAGTGAGGCTCACCTGTCCTCGAGGTTCCAGATGAGGGCGACGATTCCGCCGGGTTTGAGCACCCGCGCGAACTCGACAGATGCCTTGTCGTAGTCTGGGCACCAATGATAGGCCTGCCAGTGCCAGGTCAGCGTTACTTTCATCGCGTCCAAGGAAAAGAAACGGGTCAAGACGTACCTGGGCGATGACGATGAGGTCGGCCCATCCATCCTCAACGCCGGTGGTGTCGAAGGTGCCGGCGTGGACGGACACCCGTGGGTCCGTGGTTGCCTTCGCGAACATCTCGCGCATGCCCACGCTGGGCTCGAGGGCGCGCAGCTCCTTCACGGAGTTGGCCCAGTCTGGGTGCGCGAGGAGGGCGCGGGTGAACAGGCCCGTGCCCGACCCGATCCTGTGCGGTTTAGACAGCACGTCGTGTCAAACGATGGTCCCAGGACGGCGGCGCATGACGGACGTACTCGACGACATTCAACGGACCCGGTGACTTGACGGACTGGCGGATGTGCGCCAGTGCGTTGGGTTGGTACGAAGGCCTTGCACTGAGAACAGAAGGGCCAGTCAGCTGTAGTTTCCAGGGGAGCTGGGTTCCGCATACCGATCATAGAACTCGTTTGTCCCAGTACCAAACCCTGCTTGCGCGACCGCGTGGACTTCATGTTCTGAAGACATCCTGTAGAGTACTATTGGTTTGAGTTCGGATGTGGCGCGATCTGTCGTGGAGCGAGTATGGTCATCAAAGCCGATCAGCTAAGTACTACCCAGTGCGTCAACAATGGGAGGGCTCACCACGAGGAGATCGATGAGGCCTAGAAATAGACGAATGCACATCTCCACTCACATCCTTTTATGTATGTCGGTGGGGCGATTTCGCATGAGTGTCACGCTATACTTAGCGGGGGACCGTGATAATAACGCCAGACCGAACGTTCGACGCAGAACATTGGGGGTAGGAACACAGGCCATTCGAGTCATTCGACCAGAGGCTCGTGAGTGGTGGTCCAACACTGCCAGTGCCAACAGTTAATGCTTGGTAGAAACACTCTACGGCCGACACACCCGAAGGCAGCGGGGTCCGGGGACTCGGATCAATGACCGTCGGAAGAAAGAAAAGTAATCCAAAACGACACCAGCAGGATTTGAACCTGCGCTCCCAGAGGGAAACAGATGATCGTGAGAATTCGAATCTGTCGCCTTAACCACTCGGCCATAGTGTCTTACTGTCTGCAGCCGTCGGAGTCCACTCCAGCTGAGATGAGATACCCAGTGCTTCAAACCGTGGGCATCTCGGCACTCACTGCCTTCCACTGCTACATCCTACCAAAAGTTCCCCTACGCCCCAGTCGAGAATGGGAAACCTTAGATGAGAATCGATAAAGGCTCTTTGACAAATATTCCAGACAGAATTACACGACGGCCATGCCAGCTAGATCCCACACCGCATGTGATCACACTGAACGACATGCCAGCGAGCCAACAGCCAAGTACCGCAGCGGCGTTCCAAATGGAGCACGAAATACTGTCCATAGTATGGCACAAACAGAGTATACAGAATGTAAGCTTCGATTGCTTCAATATCGGGTGTATCATCGATGAAGTAACTTTGAGTTCCATGTAGGAGTTTTCGAGAGCTACGGAACGGCACCCGTTGCGATATAGCTCATTCAAGGTCTTGACTTCCGACCAGACTGCGGGTCGGCATGAGAAATCCTGAGGCGACGTTGCATCCCTACATGTTCGCGATGTGTGCGTGTTCCGCAAAAACCGCCGTACTGATGGTCGGCGAGCAACTGCACCGCGATGTGATGCACATCCGTGACAGTTGACGAGTGCGCCGTAACAGGAACGGCTGCCGTCTCTACGTGGAGAATCGCATACCCACACTCGCTCTACCGGGAACGCGATGCCCTTCGCCGCAACGATATGCACTGTTCTCCATCAGGCAATCTGCGACATCCTCGGGATAATTATCGGTGCCAGTCACACAGCACGTCGGCCTTCTGTGTTCGAAATACGCAGGTACTTGGCCACATCCCAACACGATGCGTGGAAATGTCAGAAGCCTCAGTGATGCAGGGCGCAGCCGGGAACGTACCTGCGCATGCCCCTTCAGTTCGTTCACACCCCTACGGCATCCCGCTGTACTTATATTCGATCGCCCACGAGTATCGAAGCATGTTGGCCTTGAAGGTCCGCGCTCGTCATTATCCTTGCACGACATGGATATCGACGCCGACTCCCAGGAGGCGTTGCAGGAGCGAATTGTGAATTTTTACGCCAACACGTGTGTAGCATTTCCATCGAGAACACAAGTATGAAGCTGACATTTCGATAACCTACAGGCAGCTCTTCAATTGCACCGACCTTGCTGTTTTTGGTGAGTGTATTTGGCATAGTCTACGTGCAGATACGCTCGAGCTCACTTACGTTGGCGCCGTAGTTGTCATCGTCTTCGAGCACATCATTACGTTTGATCGTGAAGTTCACTTTGCCTGGGGCCATAAGCCTTCATGGGCAAGATGCATATTCCTCCTGAATCGGTACTTGAGTATCATGGAGTACCTCGTCGTGCTGGGACCTTTATTACCCACAGTCAACACCTTCGTAAGTGTACTGGGGCTATACGGGATAATACGACGCATATTGACACAGCTTTACAGAGGTAAATACTAGGCGTGGCTCAGAGTGCTGCTTCATCTGATTTAACTTGCGTTGCAGTTGTGTTGTGGTGACAAAACTGATGCAAACACTTCAAGTCGTCCTGTACATTGTGTGGGCAGGTTTGTCGGTTAGTCTTCATGAAAGCGTCCGCGACCTGACGCAGGGCAGCCTTCTCTGGAACCCGTATCTATGCGATTAGCACGCGTAATTGGTCTGTGACCTCGGTCGTCGTTTTGCTTGCTCTGGTACCTGCGGTAACCAATGGGGTACGTGAACCACGATCTGATCACACTACGGTATAAGTAACATTCAATCCCAGTATGTTATCACGGCGACGCCGGTCGCCGTGACTCCTGATGGTTGTATGAGCGAAGTGGATTTCTCAGTCAGCACATGGATCACGTAAGTTCCTCGCTTCTATGCCACAACACCCGGCTTATGGGTCTTCCTTCAGGTGTAGGCCATCCATGCTTGAAGCACATTCCATGCGCTGATGAAGAGCCCTTCTAGTGTCTGTGGCAACGAGGTCGTGCATGATCGTTTCCGATGCCATTGTGATTATTGTGACTTGGATCAAGACATGGAGTACCATTCGGATCGCGAGGAAACTTCGTGTGCGGATGTCCTTCACGAGCCTAGTTCTCAAGGAAGGCATTCTTTACTTCTGGTGACGACAACCTAATCGCGAATGCGGATTGCACGTTGATGATCGTTCGTGGCAGCATCGCGCTGTCGTTGAATATTGTGCAGATCGTCTTCGACTTCGTTGAAGTTGGCCGTTATTCGCTCATCCTTCCCTTCCTGAATGTGTGAGTCCAGGCTTCTATTGGTTGACTCGATAGTACTCACGTGGTGATCATGATAGATTTACCCCTGTTTTGGTATCCCGCTTCTTCCTGGACCTCGACGATCTCTCCGCTCAGGACCTTCCTTTCTCGGTCAGCTCCCTGGGAGTGGACCACAAAGGCTTTGGTTCGACACTTCAATTCGTTGATCCTAACAGTGCAGTACGTACCTTCGTGCAACTGCCTAACAGCACTCCTGATGTTGCTGCAGATTTCGGTGTACTCGCCACGGTCTCCGATCTTCGAAATGTGCCACAGCGGGGGTGATGTGAACGAAGTCAAGCACGACGATTCGTTTCTGGTTGAGAAAGCATACCGACCGTCGGCGACCTTGTAGGTCTAACGACATACTGGCGAACGAGAAGATGAACAGAACTTGATGTACAGTACGCTTCTTCGATTGATCCATTGTGTTCCGTTTGTGTTCTCCTTGTCAGATATAAATGCGGCGCAGCCGGCCAGTGAACCGCACCCGACAGAGATGACCCTTGGGAGGCGCGCTTGTCGAATGACATTCAAGGACCCTGGCCGGAGATGCAGTAACCATGCGCGCAGCACTGGTTTGGCGTTGCTTCTCTTCTGCGTTGCCTAGTCCGAATGTTCATGTTCACCCAATCCCGGCCTGCTCCTGCCAGGCGAGCGCCGACTATGGGCGGCGACACTCATTGGGCGATGCTCATGCCGAACGAATCACGAGTATCGTCGCCGCTCGCTCGTCTGCCGTCGAACCTTATCAATCTTCGGCTTCGAGGATAGTAGCCAACTTACTCTGGACGGAGGGCCACATGCTCCCACAGTGCGTATATCTCCCCATTCAAGGTAAATGCCTTCTGGTGGTTCGGGCCTATGTCCTGTCTATGAATGACATTGGCAGGACTAGTGGTTTCTGCAGGCGTTGTGGTCATGGGACGTAACGCCGCATTCTTTCGAACCGGGCTTGTTCTGACCGTGGCAACACCCGGTGAGGCGAGGTACGTGTTCTGGTGCCCTGAGAAACTGTCACCGTCTTCTCTCCTGCCAGAGTTGGATTGATACGACGCCCGAACCACCCTGACGGCTCGAGCGGTGTAGGGCCAGTAGGCAGTGGGCGTATATAGTCTCTCGCACGGCCTCGACGATATCCCCAGCTGGCCTTGATGGCCCATCTTTCTTTTTGGATCACCTTGCAGCATGTCATCCGCCACTGGTTCTAACGCTCCTGGAGACGATGACTCCACGCTACTCATCGTCCTCAACTACTACCAGGCCAAGTAAGTAGCCAACTCTAATTATTCTCCCGCAGCTAACTAAGCAATTTGTTTCTCACTTCCAGCCAATTGCGCGTATACACCGCATCTGCAGGCTTTGGTTCGTCATTCCTCCGAATATACTTATGCTCTCAGCTGATATTCCCTTTACAGCTTTGCTATTCTTCGAGTATTTAGTAACCTTCGACCGCGAGCTCTCTTACATTCGGGACCATAAGCGAACATGGGCAAAAGCGATGTTTATCCTCAACCGATACTTGAGCCTCCTCCAGGCTGTTGCCACTCTTTTCTCCGCCATCTTGCCCGTGACCCCCTTTGTATGTATGTCCTCCCCATTCGCGCGCACCGTGTATATTAATATCACGTTATGCAGACGTATGTAGCGTCTTAGGCTGTGCCTGCACTGTGGCCAACTCTATCGGTTTCCTAGCTGTGTATTTTTAGGACGTGTGATAGAAGTTTTGCAGATTTTGCTCTTTGCCGTTTGGGCAGGTGAGTAATCGACGCTCAGTACTCAGTCTTACATATTATTCTGACGGTTATCATGCCAGTATTCTCGGCCTTGAGGGTCTACGCTCTCAGCAACAACGATAGGGTGATTGTGGCATTCGTTGGGCTATTATCATTGGCTCCTGTCGTAACATACTGTGTGAGTGTGTCGTGCCCAAACGGTCTCATCCTGAAGTTGATGGGCCCACACCAGTACGCCGCGTCCGCCTCTTACTACGAGGTTGACCCAGTCCCGTATGCGCCTTACCCTGAAATCTGCGATATGGGTTACAATGTGGCCATGGAGGTGTTTCAAGAGTGAGCGGGCGTAATGAAAACCGGTTCGAGAGTATTCCTAACGCGACGCGACTCTTTAGGCGTAAGCCCATCCATACTGTGGCCAATGGACGGGATATTTGACGGCTACCTTTTTAGTCGGCGTCCTAACTCACGTCCCACTCATCCTCTCGGAAGCTCTCGTCATTGTGGTGACGTTCGTGAGGATATGGGACGTCGCTCTCAGACGGAATGACTCCCCAATGGTCCAAGTCCCGCGGTTGGTTCTCAAGGAAGGAGTCCTCTATTTCCTGTCAGTATTGCTCGTTATTCGCGTCTGAGTTCTCTCAGTCTCTTGATCTGACAATGGATACATTATACCGCAGGGCCATGTTGTTGGTCAACAGCACACAGATCATTTCGAACTTCCTCTACACCACACAGTTCGCGGCAGCCTGTCTCATCTTCAACCTGTAAGTGTACCCTGGATCCGAGGTCATGGTCATCTTATCTCCCTCTCAGCTTCGTGCCCATTCTTGTGTCACGATTCTACTTGAATCTGCACGACGTTCGCAAAGCCGAAGACCAAAGGAAGGTTGAGGAAAAGGCGTCCGAATTGGAGAGGATCAAATCATGCCGGAAGAGCAAGGTGCGAAGATCTTTGAATAGTCAGTCATGAGCTTGTAAGGTTGATGCACTGTCCGGATGCAGCCGCTCCCACCGATTCCCGAATACGACGATACGAAGGTTTGCTACCTCGACGAGGTCTTCCAGTACAATAGCCGGCTTATGGGTAGGAGCGCCACTTTTGCGTAGGACGCAAGTTGCTAGACCACCGGCACATCCAGAGAAAGCTGGGTTCTGCTAATAATCATAAATATCGGCCTCCTTCGGTTCAGCCTCGTCTTATTTTCATTCTTCGCAGCTGGTGGCATCACCCTTTCCTTTCCTTCTTGGCTGTCTATCGCGCCTTTATCCTAGATTAGCTATTCAGCCCCGGTTTTCGTAAACATGTATTGTTTGGATTTGGTATAAATATGTAGCAATGTACAGCGCGTGATATGGTTTTCTTCCGGTGTGTGGTAAGCGCGGGTCGTACAAGAGAGCCTGCTTCCAACGTTACGCTACGCCCGATATCAAGTCCAGTTCTCGAAGTTGACTGAGTAAATCTGGCGGCAGGACACTTTATGTCTTGGCCAGTCCTTCTTCTGACACTCGACACTAATAAGGATGGCGATCAGCCACAATGAGAATATGGCTGAACAGCTGCCTACGCACCTGCAATACCTGGATATAGCCGCGACTCAGCCTTCAGTTGAGATAGGGCACTCACAGCAAACTCAACGCACCTTGTCAACTTGCACTGGCTGCACTTCTTCATGTCCGCGCTATCAGTAGCGGTTTCATCGCGCTCACAACATGCACAGCTCCCCGCGAGGGGAAAAACGAAACCAGACGGCTTCGGCGGAGGGAAGCTAGACATGGGTCCGAGGCGGCCCTGGTTCACACTGTCCATCATGTTGTGGTACTCGGTGAGGCCCGCCTGGACGTGTGCTTTGTCCATGTCGCAGACGTAGTGGATGTACACGATGACCCGCGGCGGGTCGAGATGGTGCCAGAACATCGTCTGCACGTGCGTCTCCCGTGAAGGCTTGCCTATGAGCGTGTACAGAGCGAATGTCATTTGAACTTCGTCCGTCGCAGTGAGGGTGGCGGAGGGCAAAGACGCACCACAGAACTCGCAGGTCCAGTTCTTCGAATGCTTGACATCCTGTCCCACGTACCGCAGGGCCGTCTTTATGCGCTCGGGGTCACGGTCTTTAGGAAGATGGAAACGGACCATGACGCGTCTCTCGTCCCTGTATATGCGCCACTTGTTAGATAAAGACCATAGAGTTCGAGCAACGTCTCGGAAAGCGCGCATACCAACCATAACCGATCAGCTCGACATTGAGCTTGTCGGCGCGCTCCCATTCTTTGAGAGGTGGATTCGGTCGGCCTGCCATGTTCTGACTGGGTGCATGCACTTGGAGCGTGCTGAATTCCGTTTGCTACGGTTTGTATGGAAAATATGCTGCCGGCGTCGATGACCGCGATGCCTTGGGACCCCGCTATGAAGCTGATGAGAACCGTAAAGACACGGAGGAGACTTGGAGGAAACTGTCAGAGTCCGACGAGTCTGGGCTAGTCTCCATGTGTGAAACGCCGTAGATCCGAGGGTCGTGGGACGATCGACTGAGAGACATCCTTGTTATTTACCCTTGAGGAGTTGAGATAAGTAAGTCGGTAGGGACTTTGTGTTGCGGCGGTTAGTGCGGTAGAAAATAGTTTGTGGAAGGGATGGGAGAGATGGAGCAGTCGCCAGAGGTGCATGAATGCGTGTCAGTAAATGGTTGTGGCATGCACATATGACAACCGCCGCCGCGGCCGCACACTGGACGGCTGAAGGCAGGTACAATGCTCCCCGGAACTGACGAAGCCAAGAAGTGCTTGTCGGTCCTTAAGGGCGAGGGAAGTGGCCAGCCACATTGAGTTGCCGCCGCGGACTCGGAGATAGAGGGGTCCCCGGGTAAAAGATGGCAGTAGTGGTCCGGACTAGTTGCTTTCGTTCTCCAACTGGAGAAGTCTCGACCTCAAGCTCAGTCTGCGAGTTTTCATCTGTGGGGAATGTCAGCCTCTGAATATTATTGCGACAACTATTGCTCACCTATCTAGGCCTTGAAGGTTGAAGCAATGGCCCTGTGGACTAGACGTCCTCGGGAGAATCTATAAGATGATTCCGCGCAAAGCTTAAGTGATCATGGCAACACGCTGTCGATACCTGCACGGAATCTTCGCGAGACACACCGGCCTTCGGGTTATGAGTAATAAGACAGGTTATACAATATTTGACGGACGAACATGACGGCCGCGGGGAGGCTCGAGAGGATATAGAAATAATAGGCGGAACATCATGAGACACAAGTAAGGGAGTGACGGACGCGAGAGAGTCGAGGACAGACAAGACATTATTCCAGAGCAGGAACGACTGAGCTCGAGATACGTACGCCACCCGCCTGCGTGAGGCAAGGACGTGCATCTATGACGCCGCTTTTACACAATCATCGGGACACATGTAGAACGGGGGAGAGAACAGATATCTGAGTCCAGTCAGGGACAGGTAGGGGAAAGAGGAGGGGAAGGGGGAGGGTGGATAGGGTACGAAGCGATGGGAGGACTCGGACAAAACACAAGCAGTAGCAGCGGGAGGCAACAGCACTAGAGTACAGTATACACCAAATAGTACGAGCTCGAGGGCGTAGGTCGCGAAAGCAGGAAAACATTGACATAATTGCACTTGTCCCCCTCGCACCGCGCGATCCGTCGACGCACGGCTGGGACACAACCGGAATTTGTGGAGGGAGCGAAGGGACATGCATCCGACATCAGCCGTGGAGCGACATGCGTGTGCGGAGCTAACTCGTTCTTGTCCCCTGCAAGACGGTGTGACGCCTTCTGTTACGCCGCACCACTCATTCAGCGACCAGCAGCGGCATCGGCATTCACTTGGTCCTGCAGCTCCTTGACAGCCGTCTGGACCATACCCAGGATGCCGGAGATGACCTGCAGCTTCTCCTGGTAGTATTGGTGCCGCGTCTGAGCGGCCGGCGCGGTGTTGGTCGGCGCGCGGGCTGCGCGCGAAGCAGACGCGGCAAGCGCCGCAAGCGAGAGGTTCTGAGCGGCGTTGCTCGAAGACGCGACGGCATTCCCGTTCTGCATGGGGGGTTTCTTCGGCGCCGGAGGCCGCTGAACGGGAGCAGAAGCGGACGCAGAGGCGCCCGCGCCAGAGGAAGCAGCCGCGGCGGCAGGGCGCTGGGGGCGTGCAGGACGCTTCGCAGGGGACTCGTTGCGTTTGGTGTCGTCCTCGGTGGTCGTGCGCTTACGCTTAGGTGCGCGCGCGCTTGCGCTCTCTCCGTTCGCATCCGCATGTACGTCTGACAAAGCGGGGTAGAAGTTCGAGATCGTTTGTATAGGAACAAGGACGCCCACGACTCACCTCCCGGGCCTTTACCCTTCGCCGACGTAGACTTTGTCTCGCGCGAGGGGCGGGTGGGCGGCGTGAGAACCTTTGAGCAGCGGTGCCGTTTCATGAAGCAAGAGTCACAGCGCTGGCGGCTGCTATTGACTACGCAGGTTGGGTTGTTGCGCATGATGCAGTTGGTGCAACGGTCATCGCCGGTGAAAGTGTGGTCCTTACGGTCAACGACGACGTCAGAACGTGGAAACGTCGAGGCGGAGAGGCGTGAAGACATACCACCCCGTTTGCGGCTGCGGCGGAAGCAGAAGCAGCAGCGGACGCGGACTTCTTCTGGTCCGCCTTCTGCTGAGGGGGCGCACTGACGGTGCTACGGGGTTCCGGACTGGAGACTGGTAGGAGAAACGGGGTGTGAGACGCGCGTGGTGATGGGAAAGAGGGAGAAGACCAAGAGGAGACTGACCGGTCGTGTTACCCGCAGTACCTGTTGTTTGGCGTGGAGAAGAAGGTGAGGGAGTTGGGAGGCGAGCATCAAGCTGTCGCTGCGCACCGGCGGGACTGGTAGTAGGGCCCAAGCTGGGGCTCTTGGGGTGTTCGGAACCGATGGCGTCCTCATCGGAGTCCCTGTCGTCGTCGGGAGAGGGCTCGCCGTGACCGTCTCTGTCATCGGGATCACTGATGGTAGTGTCGTCGAGGGCGAGGTCCGCGCGGCGGGCGTAAAGGTAGTGGCAGAGGGATTCGGACTGGTTGGGGCCCTTTGAGTAGGCGTCTATTTGCTTGAGGGGCGGGGGGAGCGCGGTCTTGTCGGAGGAGGGGAAAGTGGCGAACGCGCGCTTCTAGAAAGGGCGCGAGGGGTAAGAGAGGTTGGGAGGGCAAGAAAAAGAGAAAACGCACGGCGAGCGAGAGGATGGCGGGGTCCTCCTTCGCGCGGGACTCTGGGGGCAACTGGAACACGCGGGCGATCTCCTGGCGGATGTGTCGGAGAAGGGCATCGAAGGAGGGCGCGACGTCCGGGTCGCGGGGGTGCGGGGGCCCGGCGGGATGCCTGGGAGGGGCAGCGGAAGGCTGAGGGGGTGCGTTGGGCATGGTTGCGGGTCGAGGCGGGGTGGATGGTGGGAGCCAGGTGGGAGAGGGAGAGACGCGTCCGGCGCCAGTCTGAGGCCGCTGCTGTCCAGTGTCCTGGGCGCACGCCGAGCGTGACCCGCCCTGGGGGAGCGTGACAGTGTGGTGACGCGGCTTGCACGTGTGGCGTGACTGGGGGTAACGAGGGAAGAGGGCGTGACGTCACTGGGCGGGAGTTGCTGGGCCGGGCGAGTCGGAGACGGGCTCGGACTCGGAGCTGGTTCTTGTCGGCAAGTGTCCGAATCTGAATGCTCTCAATCTCATGCGAGCTCGAGCGCATACATAAGCTCGTCTTCAGTCTAGCTATGCTCAGCCCTCTCCCGCTCTTTACCTGAACACATCGCCGTCACAGGGGCTCCTCCCATCCACCATGATGGCCTCCCCTTCACTTGCCCTCGGCGAGGCCTCAAACGCCTCCAAGTTCACCATCACAAACAATGAACTCGTCATAGAGCGCACAGCTGACAGTGAGCGTGCACTTGGCGACATTTCCTCGAGTCTGGGTTTGCTCACCATTTGCCAGAGAAATGGCCTGTTGTCCGCACCCTCCTCCGAAATGTGCTTTGGGCCGGAATCGATAATGGCAACCAACTCCAAGTCTCTCTCCTCGCCAAGAAGAAGCGTACGTCCCCTCTGGCCCTCGTCCACGTCACGGGCACCGTTCCCGACCCAGACATCGCCTCCGCCACTGCGTTCACGGTCTCTGTTATGCAGTCGGCATACTATGGTAATCCTCTTGTTTTCTTCCCCTTCCACCCTCGTCCTCATTCCAAAAGGCCTCATACCACGCAGACGACTCAAAGTCATCATAAATCCCAAGAGCGGCCCGGTAAGTGATTCGGTCTGCCCCAGCCGACCTCATCTAAGTCTCCATTACACACCAGGGGAAAAGCGCTCAAATCTACCGCCAGAAGGTAGAGCCTATTTTCCGCGCGGCCCGTTGCCCTGTCGATGTAACTTGTGCGTACCTCGACGATTCCATGAATTTCTTACTGCATCGAGAAGTGATTAACACCACATTCGCTTATAGTCACCGAACGCGGAAGACACGCGCAAGATCTTGCGCAAACTCTTCCCCTCGACCAGTATGATGCAATTGTCGTCTTGTCTGGAGATGGCATTGTCTATGAGCTCTTTAACGGCTTCGCTGCTCACGATGACCCCGCAAGAGCCTTTCGCATGCCCATAACACCGGTTCCCATGGGGTCAGGCAATGGGTCATCGCTCAACTTGCTCGGAAAGGCGGTGAGCCCTTAGCACATCAAACTTTGTCGTATTTTGCCATGACTGACGGTGTCTACCAAAGGACGCGAAAGATACCGCTATGGCTGCGCTAAACGCAATCAAGGGTACTCGTATTTAGTTCTATGGGTTCTCGACATGACTCATGTCCCCCCTTCCGCTCTCAGGTCGCCCGATGAGCGTTGATGTGATGTCTGTCCTGCAGAACGGGCAGAGAACATTTTCGTTTATGACCTCATGTTTGGGCCTGATGGCCAATCTCGATTTGGGCACAGAACATCTGCGCTTCATGGGCTCTCAGTACGCTCCTCTTCACCTCTGCCACGACATGCTACTTAATTGATCAATATAGGCGGTTTGTTGTCGGATTCCTTCGAGAAGGTATGACATTCGTTTGTTGACAGTGTACACCTTCGAGTGACCCGATTCACTCTCCCAGTCGTCAAACACCGACCGTATTCGTATCGAATCTCCATCAAAGTCGCAGAAACCGACAAGGACAAGATGATGCAGAACAGGGAGGCATTACGTGCTCAAGCGCAAGCTCTACATGGCAGCCCCATCTCAACCTATCACTCATCGCCATCGACACACCCTGGCGTCCCAGAGCTCAAGCACATCGGGCCCGATGCTGACAAGGACGGTTGGATTACATTCGACAAGTCATTCAACTATTTCTACGCAGGCAAGGGTCCCTACGTGTCCGTAGACCTCATGCAATTCCCCGTGTCGCATCCGGATGACGGTTTCATCGACGTTGTCATTGCTGAACGGGTAAGTACCTTTGACCCTACCCTACCTGCTGGTGTGATGCCTTGTTTGCGTGATGTCATCGTAATGCATAATATCATACTCGTATACCTGGACCTACAACGACCAACGCTAACATGTCTATATTTGATACCGCATGTACCCCACAACGATCTCATCTGCCCCATCGCGCATTGCGCAATGTCGATCGTTCTAAATGCGGCCTCGACACCAACAATACCAAACTCCAAATCCGTCCCGAATCCGGACCCGCAATTGAAATTCGTGCATCGCGCACCAACCGCGCGCGACAGACGACGCGCCTGGCCCTACTCAAGGCTATCAATGGCGCAGACCGTGGGACACAATACTGGACAGACGTGGTGCGTCCTTGCGTTGAATTTCAACCCCTCCCGCCTTCCCTTCATCGCCCTCCGCGGATGCAGTTGATTGATCCGATGCATGTACTGACCACGGCCATCTGTGCTTCCAACAGCAACACTACTTCAAAGCGTACGCGTATCGCGTCGAGCCCATATCGCCCAACGGTTACCTCTCCATTGACGGTGAGGAGTACCCCCACGAGGCGTTCGAGGTGGAGGTCCACCAGGGCCTCGGGACGTTCTTGAGCATGTATGGGCATTACAAGAACGAGTTCCACCGGCCGCCCGAGCGCAAGTCACGGTGATGGTTCGTAATTGATATACTAGAGGGTTCGTTTTGATCGGCTTCTAGATTTCAGGAGCGGCGGGTGTTATTGTCTGTTGTCTTCAATCTTACCTGATCGAAATGTACAATGTATTCTGGCACATATTCTTCCTACGGATGGACTCTGGATTGTTCGATTTGCTTTTTGTTCACCTTGGTACTACTCGTCCCACCCATGTATTCATTCATGTATATACCCGGGGTCTGTCGTGAAAGATTCGAAGGCTTTACATTACTATGTACATTATCTTTTCAAACGCCTTGCAGCAATCTCGCCTAACTACGAAGTTCTTTGGAATAGAATGTTCGTATTTGTCTCGTGCACGCTCGCGCCGGTTACGTATACTACTTGGTTATATGGTACTCTTCTCGCCGAGCGAAGTGAAGAACGACGACGCACGTAGAGACGATACTGCGGGAATGCGAAGAGGGAAAGCGACGACGCCTATGCGTGCTTGCCACCGCGAGATGCGACATTATGCAAGATATCCTAGTCTATGGCACAGGTATAGTAGAGAATGTGTGGAGCGACTATGTTGGGGGAGGAATGATCGCGTGCGAGTACAGAAAGTCCGACCGAGTATCTAACTAACTCCAGAGTCCATGCGTACGTGAGATGCCCATGTAAGATAGATAGTGAAACTGTCCATGTGTGTTATGCGGATGCAAGTCCGAGTCCTCTTCACATGTCGTGATCATGGGCGCGCTGAAGGAGGAAAAGAACGCATACGTTAGCATCATCTGCCGCAGGTGTGGAATAAGGCAGTGCTTACCAAGCTGTTCCTTGCGGTAGAACCAGAAGTAACCAATGACAATGATGAGCTGACAGACAAGGGCGACCCAGAACGGCGCGGACGCAAGAGGACTGCCCTTCAGGCCGTCATCAAAGTCCCATTGTGCCGCATCTGGAAAGACGCTCCCGGGCCCTATACGGTTTGGAGCCGTTGCGCGCGCGACCATGACACATATTGAGCCAATGACCTGCGCGAAAGCGAGCGTGGCGCACACGTGCAGTCGAGAGAGCGTTTGGAGGAGGATAAGACCGAGACCGACGCCCTGGATCGCGTCGAGCACACCCAGCCAGAGCCAGAGCGAGACGCCGAGGTAGGGTCCCGCATGGCCCGCCCATGGGATGTAGAGCGCGAGCGAGGACGTGCCCCAAAGCATCTGGCACCATCTTGGCGCACCGAGACCGACGGCGAACACAGGGAGGAGCCATGTGTGCGTCTTGCTCAGCCAGGTGAGAATGCCCATCATGATCGCCCAGCAGAAGATGAAGAACGCGACGACGAGAAGGGCGATCTGCCACTTGGGAATGGGCACGTTCCAGAGGAAGCCCCAGTTACGTCCATAAGGCTGATCAAACATGTCAGGACATACGAAGCTCAGGTTGGTGGCCAAACTCACCCCGCTCAGCCAGTAGTCACGAAGGATTTCGGACCCGAGGAACCAGAGCACGATCTTCCGGCGGAACAACGTCTTCAGGAAGTTAGGCACCTTGGGCGGCGTTTGGCGATAGTAATCTGGTAGGAATGGTTAAGTGACGTTCTGTTCAGTTCCGCGCACTACTTCAACTTACCGGGCAACCCGTAGAGCATAAGGTAGGCGAACAGGAAGCTCATGACAGACAGAGGCCAGACAATGAGCACAATCCACCATGGCGCCTGGTTGTCCGTCCCAACACCATCAAGCATGTAACCCCAGTACCACAGCGCAGCGACCCAGATCTGTTGGGAACCCTGGACGAGGCACGCACGCAACATCCAAACTTCCGTCGCGGCACCGGCTTCCTCACCGAAGTTGAGGCCGAAGAAGCAGAACGCCGCCGCAGAAGCAACGGCGTACGACCAGGTAGCGGCACTCGACAGCGCTTCATGCGCAACGCTGAGGGCGGAGGCGACGGACGGGAGACCGATGAGGAAGAATGCAAGTCCGAAGAAGACCCATGGCGCCGAAAGGACATACACCGAGGGTTTCATGCGGAAGAGAGTGTACCACACGATGGAGGACGCCAGGAAGACACCACCGAGGACGTAGAGCTGGAGGTTTGTCTGCGAGTTCGAGCCGGAAAGAAGGGTGATCTGGAAACTTGTCGCAGCCAACATCTGTCCCATCGCAATGATGATCGTGTACAGCGGCCAACCGAAGACCTCCCGTGCCAACGCAATTTGAAGACCGGTCATGATGACGATGTCGTTACCATCGGGGAGAGGACCGCTGTACTCGCCATTGTGCATGCCGCTCATAGCAAAGGATGCGCCACTGGGAGACGAGGGGCGCGAGGCATCATAGGTGGAAGGCATCGGTGTTCCCCAAACGGAGTCGCGTTGGGAGGAACGAACGCTTGCGGCACTCGAAAGCTTGTCTTTCTTCACCTTATCGAAGAATGCCTCCTCGCTCTTCATCAAGAACTTTTCGATCGACAGTTCATGCTTTGAGTTGTGCGCGTCGAGCATCTGGAGCTTCTGCACGAAGTCCGAAGCGACGCCTCCATCCGAATCCGTGAACTGTAGGACAAGCATTAATAACGTACTCTGCGAAGGGTTAGCGAACCTGGGAACGTACCGAAGCAATGGCCTTGTTGAGCGGCGAGTTCTGCTTCTCATCGACGATAGACGCAATCGACTCGACTGAGGACACACGGGAGTGACTGCCGAAGGGACGTGTCGGTGCTGCGTCCAAGAATGGGTCTGGCGCGTGTCTCTGGTCCCGAGCGATGGTCTTGTTCGCGCGGTCCAAGAAGTTGCCGAAGTCCTGTCGCACCTCGAAGGAGTTGGCGGAATTGGGCTGCGCGGAGAAGTAGTCGCCTTCGTTGTCCGAGATGTCAGTGCTGACAGAGCCTCTACGTCCATGAACGAGGCGAGGCGCGATCAGGTGCGGGTCGCCACCAGGCGTCAGTGTGTCTTGGCTCCATTGACCGGGAGATCCAGGCGTTCCGGGGATGCTGCTGAAGCGGGGGCTCTGGCTCTCAACAATGCTGCGGCTGTCCCAATCGGGCTGCGACGGGTAGGCTTGGTACTCAGGTTCCCAGCTAGATGGCTCTTGCGAGTGCATCAACGACGGGCTGAAATCTGCGTCCGACGGCCTCCATGCATTCCCAGCGGCGATGTGACGACTCGTGTTGATACTGCGCTTGTGGAAGTCTTCCATCCGCTGACGCCACTCGACGACCGGGAAACGCTGTACCGCCGAGCGCGCACGGAGCATCGCGCGTTCCTCCTCGGTTGACTTCAGGGCCATCTTGACCGTCTTCGTGAGCTGGGACATCATGTGCTCCGTCGATGTCGACTCCACAGGGAACCACTACGCGTCGCATTCAGTAACGGTTCACTAACCAAGAAACCGCAGCACGTACCCAACCCGGCATGAGACCGAGACCACCGAGACGTGAGCCGACACCAAGCGCACCCTTACGACCGAACTCCACAGCGACCAAGCCGAAGGGCTCATCACGTGAGGGGATCAGCGCAAAGTCGGCACCGCTGAACAGATAAGGCGGCAGGGCAGTGAACTCCGGCTTCGAGTACACCCGGTCGGGATACATCTCCATCAGGCGGGCGAGCTTCTCCGCAGCGAAACGGCCGTAAAGGTCGATAACGGGGCCGACGGTGATAAGCTGGATGGACGGCCGTTTCTCGAGCCTATTGGACGTGCACATATTAGCGTCGATCCACCAAAATCTTAACACCACGAAAACGAAAGAGACTTATACTCACAGTGACGGCATGACGTCCGCAATGAGATCGACACCCTTCTGCTTGGACCAACGTCCGACGAACACGAACAGGTCCGCGTTCGGGTCCTGCTTGATACCGGCCCACTCCTGTGCCTGACGCTTGTGTTCGGGCCGCTCCGCTTCCGCGGACTGGTCGATCTGGATGTCGCGAACGGAGACCGGCTTCTCATCTAGGGCAGCGATATCCGTCGGGTCAGGGTTCGGCAGCGAGTCGACGTGCTTGAGGGTCCACAGAGCGGGATACCGCGCCCACGAGCGCTTGCCGTACTTGTCCGACACACCCGCGACGCCGATGGATTTCTGGTGGACCGAAATGAACGACGCGGCGGCGTGGAGCAGGTTGAACGTATTTCCGAACTGGACGTATTTGGTGCAGTGCTCCTTGCTGATGTTGAACGCCGAGCAGACTTCCTTCATCTCCTCCTTCGTGCGCAGCGGCCAGAGACCCTGGAACTCGGCGTTGTGGAGTGAGAGACAGACCGGAAGGACCTTCGGGAGCAGGTAGATCGGGGCAAGCGCGCCGTGGTAGTCGTTGACGTGGTAGATGTCGATGTGGGGGAAGCGGCGGACAGTCGCGGCAATGGCTTGGTTCCAAGTCGAGTAGAAGATCGCAGAACTGAGATCATCCATGCGAGCGGGATACGGATCGGCCTTGGTCTGAGCGCGGAAGACGGGGGAGTCGAGGATGACGTAGGTGATGTTGTCTAGGACGTGGTACTCGACCTCGATGAGGTAGGGCTCGCCGAAGATGACGACCTCGATCGGGTCAGCCTGCTCGCCAGGTGGGTATTCCAGATCCTTGACCTTCGGGATGACCCAGATGAGGTCGACGTCCGTCATGGCCTTGCCCATCAGACTGGACATGACACCGAGACCACCGATCTTGACCTTGAGCTTCCAGTCGATGATCTCGTACTCGAGCGTGGCGATGAGGACGCAGCGACGCTTGTCCTTGTCTTCTGGCCAACCAATGATCTCCTGGTGCTTGTGGCCCCCAAACATCTTCTCGGAGAACGGCGTGTGCTCCTTGTTGACGTTCGTGCTCGACTTGTTGCCCAGCGAGCCGAGGATCGGGAAGTAGTTGCTGTGGTCCTTTGACGGCTTGACACCCCACTTGTTGTACTTGATACCGTAGAACGACCACATGAAGATCGCCACAGCGAGCGCACCGGTGATGAGCGGAATGGAGAGCAGGAGAGCGTATGTGATCGCGCCGATGATGGACTCGCCGCGGGGCTCGAGAGACCAAGTCATGTGCTGGTCATCGACGACAAGGGCCCACGCAAGATGTGGTTTGGGCGGAGCGGAGATGTTGAGGTAGTTCGGCGCAGCGGTGTTAGGCGGCAGCCGGTCCAGGACGCCGTCGTCGTCGATGTCTCCGTAATAGTAGTTGTCGTAGCCGAAGACGTTGATCTGCATGTACGTCGGCCAGCTCGCCATGATCTCGAGTTCCCACCTGCCGCTCGACTTGTGCGTCATCTGCGCCGTGACGCCCTTGTCGAAACCCCACTGGTTGAACGGACCGCGCGCGAGCAGCTGCGGGACACGTCTGGGCATGCTGTAGCCGTGGTCCGCGTGCACGACAACGGCTGCCGACTTCGCAATATCGCTCCAGTCTAGCACCATTCTAATCAGCCACAAGCATCAAAACCACCGCAAAACACTCACACTGCACCATGACATGGTCGCCGTCCCAGAAGTTGTCCTTGTCCTGGAACAGTGTGGCGTTGAGCGTCGACGTCGCCTCGAAGTTCTGCCACTGCGTCCAGTTCTTCCCGAAGTTCGCGGAGTACCGGAACTTGTCCGCGCCGTACGCCTGGTGCGTAAACGTGTACGTTCCGCCCGAAACGCTCAGCGCTGAGTCGTCATAGTCAGAGTCCGGGAACACCATCACATTCTTCGCCGAGCCCTTGCGCAGCAACAGATGGTCCGTAACCTAACGTTGACATACCATGTGAGTCCGAAGCCCTCTCGGATCGCCAGCCGTCAACCATGAAATCAATCACTTACGTTCGTCGAGACACCCGTCTGCGTGACCGCGTTCTTGACCTGGATGTCGAGAATGCCGTCCGGGAAATTGACGAGGTTCGCTGTCCACGACCACTGGGACACTGGCGTGCCGGGGATGCGCGGCGGATCGACGTTCGTCAGCGTGAGGCACTTGACCGAGTTCTGGTCAACGCTCGGCGCGCTCCCGTTGCCGACGAGCGTGAGCGATATCCCGCTTGTGACGCTGTTGCAGTCCATCGGCAGGCTGAACTCGAGCGAGATCGTGACCGTCGTCGCGTTCGCGTCGCCGCTCTCCGCCTGCAAACGCGCATCGTGCCCGGGCGTGAACTTGGTGAGCATTGGGGGCGGTGGCACCCACCGGTCGATCGGGACGAGCGCCTTGAACCCGAACGGGTCCATCGTGATCGAGGACATGCATCCGAACCATGGCGCCTTGCTGTCGTTGTTGACCGCTGAGCCCGACTCCGCGAGGGTGTAGCTCTCGTAGGGGTAGAACAGGTTGCGCACGGTTTGCCCGCTCGTGTACGGGGACGAGATCCACAGCTTCCCCTTACAGTCGTACGACCACGTCTTCGTCTGGTTCTCGTTGCTGTACAGCAGCCAGATCTGGTCCGTGTTGCCGGTGAGGGTCTGGACGCCGTCAAGCGGGGCCCGCGAAACAGACCAGAGGCCCATCTCGGTCTGCGTTTCATTCGAACCCGGTCGCGAGATGTAGTACGTCCAGTTGCCGCGCTGCACGAGGTTGAAACCATCCTGAAGGGAGGCGAACTGCTTTCTGAGCGCTAAGAAGTGGCTGAAGATGCGGCGGCTGTCAGTGGTGGGGTCGAAGTGATCGAGCGAATTCCAGTCATCCTGGCAACCGATCATGCTCTTCCCTAGGGGCATATTGAAGTATTGATCGGATCCGAGGGAGTAGCATCCGTGCCTCTGCCACGCCTTGTTGCTAAACATTGCCTGACGTCTGCACAGCTCCATCAGTAACAGATGCATGGCGTGCATGGCGCGTATATACGACACACGCACCCATAAAGATAGTTTGATGCGCTAGTGTCGTATAGATAGAAGTTCTGTTCCTCGCCGTAGAAATACTACGGGCATAGTTAATAAGTGGAGCTCATCAGTGGGGTTCGAAGCACATACCAGAGCCACGCCAGGCATAACCAGATTCGTGACAAACGTGCCCAATGCGCTGCGCTGCGTCCCGTTCTCTAGACTCGGCCACCGAAAGACGTCGAAGTTGCTCGTGCCAAACATGTGCCTCGGATCGACTGCGCCGTTGGAAGGGTTCAGGAAGTCGTTGTTGACGAACATCTCGTTCCACGACGTGACGAAGTTCGTGTCCACGTCGAACGCGACCTGTAGGTTTCCATCCATTCCCAAAAAACGCGTCAACGCGCGGTATGTCGAGTAATGGAAGGCCTCGCCGTCGAGCGCGTTCAGCGGGCTGTCACGGAGGAAGTATTGGCTCATGTTTGCTGTCGTGTTTCCGGCGGCGAGGAAGCCCGCAGGCCGCTGCGTCGGAGTGCGGCCTCGGCCGCTGTGTGTGAAACGTCAATTAAACGTCTCTTTTGATGCGGGGTCGAGCCTAAAACTCACAAGTAAATAGAGCCGAACGTGTCACCGCCAGTGACCTCACCGGGGATATAGAAGTTGTTCTTCCCCAGAGCGTTAGCGCAGGCGCGCGTGCTGGAGGCCCACTCTGCGAGCGCATCCACGGTAACCTGGGTGGACTTGTCGATACGGATCGCGTCAATATCAAGCGCAGTGATGGCCATGCACGAGAACGTCTTCAGCTTAGCCATGACCTCCGGTTTCCATTCGCGCAGACGGTCCTGCACTGATGCGAACTTTGATAGCTGACGTTGCCAGTCAGGGTGGACACCAAACGCCTCCATGTCTCCGTACTGATCGAAGTCGGACTCTTTGCAGCCGGTCCCCCAGGGGATGCTCTGGATGGTACCATCGTCCGCCCAGAAAGTTGGAAGCTGGCACGAACTGTTGTACGCGTTGTTTATCTGGAGCCGCCCCCATCAGCGTGTCAGCAAGGATCACATCGAGAGGTACTTGAAACACACGTTGAAATCCTGGTACTGCTCGAGTCCCCAGGGCACGTATATTGGCTTCTTCCATTCTGCATCGTGTTCGTCGAGAGAGAACGGCGTCGACTCGTTCAAGTAGCTGTGTAGAGTAAGGATAGATCCGACGCTGGAATCGAGCGGAAGACGCACCCCTTGAAGCCGATAAGGTCCGCCATCGTACCAACCGTGAAGTCCGCCATGAAGTACATTCCGCGAGAGTGAATCTCGTCGATAGCTGATTGCCAGTCTGCCAGGGTACCCCAGTGTGGATCAAGCAGCGTGAAGTCGAGGGGTGAGTAGCCTAACGAACGATGAAGGGGCATGAGGAAAGACACGTAGTGGAAGGAGGATATGACGTACTGTCTGCCTGCCATAACATGTTGATGAACGGCGTGCCCGAGATGAAGACACCCTTGATACCCATGCCCTGAAGGTAGTCGAGCTTGGACACCAAACCCTTCAAGTCACCACCGGAACGGAGCTGAGTCTCCCGCCAGTCCCACTCGTACATCGTTCCAAACCAATCATTATTTGAGGGATCGCCATCGGCGAACTTGTCCATGAGGACGGTGTAGAAAGGAATGGAACGCCAGTTTTGTGGTGACGCGGTGTAGGAGGAACGCTTGTTCGTCGTGTAGTCGGTGGGCGACTGGGCATTTTTGTTAGTGTTGATGTTGTAGTCGGTGAGGTCTTGACGATATGGGGACGCGGATGCCAGCTGGGCGGCAGCGAGGAGGGACAGAAGGGCTGTCCTCACCCACATGGCGGGCGAGTGAGAGCAGAGAAATGTCGTGCTGGTCTGTAGGGAGTTTGTCGAGTGCAGCGATGTGTAGGTAGTGTCGGGAGAGATGATGAGGGAAAGCAAACCGCGGAGGGTAAGGAAAGGAAGGGATGGAAGGCCTGCCGGAGAAGCCGGGAAGAAAGAGGGCAGGGGAGGGGGAATAGTCGGGGACCAGAGGCCTTTAGGCAGCCTTGAGGTCGGCGGGAAACAGGATGCAAGCCAGAGCCCCGGCAAAAGCCTCGGTTTTATTTAAGTAGCAGCCTCCCGCTCTCCCGAACGGCCACCTAGCCCAGATTCCAGATGTCGGTTGGCAGATGCCGCCCGCGCTCGCCCTCTAGATCTATCCCCTTGCCCTTTTACGGTCATCCCCACCCCCCCCCTTATCGCCAGAAAAACGCCAGATATGCCCAATTCCAGACCTTTCCCTTTAGCAATTCGCGGAGGGGCATTCGGGGCGCATAAGGAGCTTCTTCCGTCCCCGCGTTTGATATGTTATCGTCTGCACCGCGTGCGCAGCCTCACCCGCCCTTCCGACGCCCTATCCATACTCATTACACGGCCTAACCCTCAGTCTCCTTTTCAACGACGCCACCCAACGGTACCCAATGGTGGTCCCCGACAGACCGACTTTTCCAGCACCTGCAAGCTGTGCCAAGGAACGGAGGCGCTCCCAAGCCCATGCGGTTGTAAGTTCCGCCCAAGTTTGGCCTGATTGCTCCGCTCTCGCCAGGAACAGTGCCACGCTAAGTACTTACTGCAGTGTCCCCGACTTCCACCCGCTAAGCTGGGGAACGTCTTTTTCGTCGCGGAAGCAGTGTGCTTGTAATGGGCTCGGACACGCCACAAACGCGCATATCTATATCTTCAGTGGGCGAGTGTGAAGTGTTGTGAAGAGGCCAACGTGAACTGAGCCACAGTTTACTTATTTTATGGGCCCGAAAAGATCGAAAGGCGTCATGATTTGGAGCCTGGGCGTACCGATATCGATGTAGACGGCGACCGTTCGGCAGCTGCACAACACAGCAGGAAGTCGCGCGGACATTCCGATGAAAGTAGGGGGTTAACGTGAAAGACGGCATCCATGATGTGCATGCCAGCGATTGATCAATGTCTGACAAGATAATTAGGCTCGTGGCTGATCGGCAGCACAGGCATTCCTCGGCGTCTACGGATACAAGTATATATGAGACTTCTGCTCACCACGGAGGACTTCGTAGAACACCGTGGCCAGCTCATCAAGTTCACAGCACGGACCCGGATGACCGAGAACACGGTCACCAAAGGGGATAGCCGATGGAAAGGTTAGAATTACCACATAGAACACGGTAGAAACGAAATGTAGGGCACATGGCTTCTTCGCGAGCAGAGCCATGGACGTACATGGATGTATCGCTCCAATGGATGAGAATGATCACGTCCTTTGTTGCGATGAACGAGATAGAGCTGACGAGCCGGCGGTGCGTGTCCATACTAAGTATGGGTGCGCGTGATGTTCCAGCAGTGTAGTAACCAGGTACCCGAAGAGGGGCAGAACAGTGTCAGCTCGACAAACGGCAGGACTGCCGCCGCAGAGCAGTGGTGTCGCAGGCAGGTGTGTGAACAGAGGATGCTTAAGGTGCTGCCAGCTGGATGTGCAGTGATAAGTACAGTACTGCTTGGCGAGGAGCGAATCCCAGTGCGCAGTGATGTCGGGCCGGCGTCTGTCATGGGCGCCTGTGTGAGAACAGCCGGACGCTGTTGTTGCGGTCCTGGACGTCGTTCTTCTTCTCCTTCTCCGGCTTCATTGTCTCGCTCTCGCTTTCTTCTCCTCCCTCCCTGGTCCACGTCCGCTCTCCCTTTTCCTCTCTTTCTCCCAGCGGTACCACTGTGAGGTCCGACCTTGAACTCATACCGGTCTATGAGACGTTACAGGCGCTAGAAGACGACCTTGGACCCTCCATCGTCCATCCATCTCCCTTCCGGCTCCCGGTAACGACTCCTTTCGCAACTTACGAACGGACAGCCCCTGGTTCCCTTCATCCCTCCCCGCCATCATCATAGATGTCCGTGGCAGTGGCAAGCTCGAGTACTCTCCAAGCGCTCGAGGACGCATCTCAGCCGACCACAAGGACCTCCTCTCCCACTTCTCCGACCTCGATCCACTTCCACACCCCTCAGGCACGCTCAGCCATCAACTTAAATGGCTCCTATGCCAATACCCCCACTTCCACCACCTCCAACCATGCCCTTGAGCCCCCTTTCGGCGTCTCATACCACGACTTCCTGCGATCATGGACCGACGCGCATGTCGCCCTCTGGCTCACTGATATCAAGTGCGGACACCATGCTGCTACTTTCAGGGCGAACGACATTCGAGGCGACATCATACTGGAGCTGGACCAGATGACATTGAGGGAGATGGGCATGACGAGCGTCGGCGATAGATTGCGCATCGTCAACGCGGTAAAGCAACTACGGATTAAGTGTACGACCAATGCTGCCTTGTCTTCCATTCTCAACCGTCCGCGGGGGGCTGATCACAGCCGCACGTCGAGTCTTTCGAGCGACCACGGCGGTTCGACACGAACAACCGGTGCGCGAAGATTGGAGTCTGGCCGACCAGCGCCGCTACACCTGCCTCCGAACGGCGGTTCCCCCGACCTCCCCCGGCTCGTACGAGATGGACAAGATTCGGCGCGGATTGGTGGCAATATGCGGCCCCTCCCTGTACAACCTAATAGTGCAACGCAGCACGGAACGCCGACCACAGCGCACAGTCGTATGAACCTTCCCCCTCTCCCTCCCCCTCCCCGCGGACAGCCCCCTCTTCCTCCTATCGCTCGTACCCCACGAAACCTACACCACACACCGGGCACCCCGGGGGCGTCCGGACGACGTACACCCACTCTCCCAGACGCGCCGCCCTCACTGCCCCAGGCCGGCTTACTCACACCATCCTCGCAGGCATCAGGTTCCAACTGGTCCGGATATGGCTTGCCTTCTGACCCACGACAGGGGAACCGGGACCTCCGGACGCCAAGCAGATCGACCTCTCCCCTACCTTTCCCTCCCAGCCAACCGCCCGTACGTAACGCCAGCCGCGCTGCGACCGACCTCACACACACGAGGAGCAGCTCCTACTCGTTATCGACGCCCACGAACGAGAAGCCACTGCCCAGGCCGGGCGTACGCAATCCACATCCCTTCGCGAGTTCGCAGCTGCAGCAGGCACATGGCCTCTCGCCGATTGCAGAGTCGTTCATGTCCCAGAGAAGCAACAACTCGACAACGAACCCATCGCCACCGACGTACAGAGGAATCAGCACCGTGCCATTCCGCCCCGGGACGCCGTCGCACAACCCCTCGCTGGACGACTTACGCCGGAAGCTGATAAAATTCACGCTGCCGGACGAGAGGTCGGCGACGCTGAATGTCGCGGACTGCAACGGTGGCGTTGAAGTGCTGACAAAGGCGCTGAAGAAATTCAACAAGCTCGGCGCGGACGGGTCAGAGTCTATCGACTCCGAGGACGGGGGCCTCACAATCGACGGATGGGGCGCGTTCTTGGACTGGGGCCAGGGCGATACGACGCGTACGTGTTTCGCAAACCTCCTTCAAATCATAACCGCAAGGCACTCTATTCGTTATCTAACGCACGAACTCTGGCACCACAGGAGGTCCGCTGAGCGAGGCGGAACTGATGACGATTATTCTTGCGCCGCCAGACGACCCCGCGCGCGAGCATGGCCTCACCCTGCGCAAGGTTGGACGCATGAAGCGTGGGCAGACCCCGCCGACGCCGACGCTCTTTGTATCCGGTTCCGACGACGAGGATCCTCTTGACAAAGCCCTCGCTGCGGAACCCCCAATGTCCACCAAGGCCATGAAGCGCGCGAGCTCGGTCAGCATCCTGAGCGGCCTGGGCGTGAACTTCCCCGAGAAGAGTCCAGCGGCGGGCGGCGCAAGTCAGGACGGCCCCCCATCGCCGACGTCCGGGGCGGGTTCGGCGAGCTCGACGAAGAGCTTCAGGAAGGGCCCGTCGAAGCTGCGCAACTTCTTCGGGCAGCGCCCGCCCAGCGAGCTCATCACGAACCACCTCCAGGAGTACTTCCCGTTCACGGAGAAGCGCGTGCTCGAGCGGACGCGACGACAGAGCATCATGCGCCAGAGCGGCCTGCCTGGGCGCCGGGACAGCATCATCTCGTTCAATATGAACCTGCCGTCTCAGAGCCGGTTCAGTGTGAGCACCATTGGCTCGCAACGCACGACGTCGACGTCCGCGCGGATGTCGACCGCGTCGTCGGCATCGGCTAGTGCGTCGGCGACGGCTGTGGACAGAGCGTCACCTGAGCCGTCGTTGCTGAGCGAGGGGAGCACCCTGCACGACCCACCGCGCGTGTCACTGTCAACGGATGGCGGGCACTCGATCGACCTCTCGAACGACGCCTCCAAGCCGCCCCAGCAGGGCATGTCAACGAGCCCGCATCTCCTGCCGCCCGTGGCGTTTCCGTCCGAGTCCCTGTCCGAGTCCCTCAACCTGTCCGACAGCCAGAGCCAGGCCTCTGTGCGCTCGTCGCGGCGCATCTCGACCGCGTCGAAGCGCATGAGCTACATTACGGAGCTCAGGAGCAAGCGTGACCGTTCGGACACAGCGAGCCTGATGACCGTAGACGAGATCACCGCGGAGGTCGAGAGCCGGCAGGAGACTGCGGCGACGTCAGGCGACTCGGATGAGTGGACGAAGGTGGACGTTCCGGATGATAAGCAGAGTATCAAGGACGTGGGGGGAGAGGAGGAGGAAGACGAAGACGAAGATGAGGACGAAGAGTATGAGGACGAGGAAGAGGAGGGTGATGAGGGGGTTCCGACAGACGAGGACGAGGGCACAGGGCAAGCTATCATGTCTAAGGGTAAGTGTCGACGTCAGTGCGGGGTGTGGGTGCGGGACCGGGGTGCCGATCTAACTTGGATGGTCGCTTCGCAGGTGAAAAGACAATCAAGTGGATCAAAGGTGCCCTCATCGGTGCTGGCTCGTTCGGGAAGGTGTACCTTGGAATGGACGCCGCGTCAGGCTTGCTCATGGCGGTGAAGCAAGTCGAGTTGCCTACAGGTTCGGCACCAAACGAGGAGCGGAAGAAGTCTATGCTGAGTGCGCTGGAGCGCGAGATCGAGCTTCTACGTGATTTGCACCACGAGAACATCGTGCAATATCACTGTAGGTGCCCCTCAAGTTTGCTCGCGCATTCCTCGCACTGACAGTATTTTAGCTTCCTGCATCGATGACGATCATCTCAACATCTTCTTGGAGTACGTTCCTGGCGGCTCCGTCACTTCGCTGTTGCGCAACTACGGTGCGTTCGAGGAGCCACTGGTACGGAACTGGGTTCGGCAGATCCTGCTCGGTTTGAACTATCTTCACGAGCGCGATATCATTCATCGAGATATCAAGGGCGCAAACATGCTTGTCGATAACAAGGGTGGCATTAAGATCTCTGACTTTGGTATTTCGAAGAAAGTCGAAGACAGTAAGTGCTTCCTGGGCAAATGCGTGGCATGGAATGGAGTACTCACAGACCTATCTCTAGACCTTATGCCTGGCAACCGGGCACATCGCCCATCGCTTCAGGGTTCGGTCTTTTGGATGGCACCCGAGGTTGTGCAGCAGAAGGCATACACCTTCAAGGCGGATATTTGGAGTGTCGGTTGTCTAGTCGTCGAGATGTTGACCGGCGAGCACCCGTGGCCACATCTCTCGCAGATGCAAGCCATTTTCAAGGTTGGATCCGCCAAGGCGAAGCCCACCATTCCGCCGGATATTTCGACCGACGCCGTCAGCTTCCTGGAGCTTACATTCGAGCTCGACCACGAGCTTCGTCCCTCCGCCTCCGACCTCCTGAAGCACCCCTGGATTGCGAGTACTCCAGGGCCCTTCGGGCAGTAGGATCACCAACCCACAGTCGTTACGCATTCTTCCCTCGCCTAATAGCTTTCCACCTCACTTATCACGAATATTTCCTCGCAACGAAGCTCTCGATAATCTCATCTCATCGCAACAACGCACGGGTTATTTTATTATCTAGCAGCAGCACATCTAGTCGGCCGTCGGGTTCCCGTGTTTGTATTCTTTCTCGCCCCACGCAGAGCATGCTTTGTAGAACGGTCAAGCTATGGAATACCATCTCATTGTTGTGCTATCAATCATCATCGTTCCTCTTCCTCTTCCCGCTCGGCTTCGCGCCTGGACCCCAGTTTGGTGTCGGGTTCTGCTGGTAACGCACCAACTTGACCTTGGAGGATGGCGTGACAGAGTCTGGATGCCGCTTGAAGTTCGCTTCGATTCTAGAATGAACGATGAGATGGTGGGACTGGTTGAGCTAGGAAAAGACGTACTTGGGTTCCTTGCCGAGCAGTTGCCGGGCGGGCGAGTTCTCCGAGATCTTGTCCATTCTGACCGGATGGGTCTTGATCCAAGACCGGAAGATGTCATGGATGTCTGCGTAGGTCGCAGTCGTCTTCAATGACCCTGCACAAGCGTGTGACCGCGAGATCTTGTGGCCGGCATGCAGGAGTGCCGAGCTGTATTGAACGTATCATCGGGTGTCAGGCGTCGGCAAATTGGGACGTCAGGCGGTGCCAGAAAGGAAATATGTTGTCAGGATGTACTCACGCGGTCTCATCCAAGCTCGGACACACACAATGGAAGTGGCTCGAAACCTTGGACGGCGTGAAGTAGAAGGGAGTGTCGAGTTCCTGCGAAGCGGACGGCACGTCAGGTGGGAGACGAAAAATGAATGCTTTCTCAATGGTGTCCACCTACCTCCTTTGCCACCGTGAGCATGCCTTTCATCCGTGCGGCCGTGGCATATTTGTCCTCGTTCGCCTCGACGTGGCCGAGCACGCTGCCCACGAAATTTCGGTCGTGGAGGGGCCCTGACCACATGGGGCCCGCGGCCTACGTGAACTCGTGTCAGTGTAGTGCGTAAGGCCGCCAAATAAAAATACTGGTTACTTACGTGGAGGACGGAGTTGCATTCTGGGCACCGCTCTGAAACCGTTGGGCCGATATGCGCCTTGAAGTGGAGATTGACGTTTCCTTTCTCGCTCACGTTCTCGACCATCCGGCCGAGCGGCTGCTCGTAGAAGGACTGGCACCCCGTGCATACGTAGTACACAGCGGTTTTGCTAAGTTGGGAGGCGTCAGGAGCGGTTTAGGTGCTCTATATTTGTAGCGACGGCGTACCTGAAGACCTTCTTGACGTCGATCGGCGACGAGTGGATGCGAACAAAGAGTCTGACGTAGAAATCAATGGATAAAGATAGCAGGGGCTGAATATAGCGTCCGTATCTTGCAGCGGACGTAGCGAGGGTATGGAGGACGAGGCGGAGGGCCTGCGGACCTTGATAAGAACTATGTATATCCACAGATTCCCTGACGTACGGCTTCGTGGCAATATTCTACTTTGACCGGGGCGCCGCCGTAATTCGAGAAACTATTAAAGAGGGTTAGACATGAAGGAACTTAAACGGGCTTCGCTTACCATTTTTCAGGATAGTTTGTCGTGGCTAATACGGACATGTCGGTGCACGTAACGCAAAGGAGACCTATGAGGAGTAATCCTAATGAGTTCCGGCAGTGTCAGAATTTGGACTAGATATACCTCCATCATTGACGCATTGAACGGATGCGTCAACAAAAGGTGCTGCAGTCCCGTAGGGGTCAAGGTCAACGACATCCACGCGATTACGTTCTGTACGATGGTTGTACATCAACGCGCTAGACCAGATGAGCACTTAGCAAATACAAGGTTATATTCCGGCACCCACCATGCGTCGCCTTCGTTCACTCTGACCTTCGCTGGCCTAACAACCTTTTCTGAGGAGCCTTCTGGAGGTGCTTCCTCCTTTTCATGCAAGTCGTTGAGCTCGATATTCCGACGCATGGCTTCGACCGCTGCTGGAGATAGGTCGTTTGCAATCACATATCTGAATCATGATGCATAGATTAATGTGTCGCTCCAGACTAAGCAGCCAGGAAGACATACTTGACGAGGGGGATTTCGTTGGCGTAGCGTATTGAACGCAGTCCTGTTGCGGACAAGGCCTCCAGGATAGTGAAATGCTGAGGGCGGAACTAAGAAACACCACGCGGTCAATCTGGTCAAAGAGTAAAATCCTCGAGTTCCGTACTTACTCACCTCTGGGGGGGCGGGGACGTCTGCAGGTGGCGCCGATGCGTCCGCCACTGCAGGGACCTCCCTACTACCATTCTCCTCCGCTACAACACAGCTCTATTCGCACTCATGAGAACACAACACTCGATCGCGCACGCGACTCACTCTTCGCCTTCTTCGTCCTGTGTGCCCCCGCCTCCGCCTTCTTCGCGCGCCTCTCCAAGCCCTGCCTCCACTTCTTCTCCTTGTCCTCGTTCATGACGTCTCCCCACGTCCGAATGCACGCGACACTCAGATCACGGTTGAATTCCTGCACCGGGTTGAGAAACGCGTCATTAGATGCGGGCAGGAGGATCGCGGAGGTGTTCTCCTTGTGCAGCGTGAAGCCCTCCGGTACGGTGAACGACGAAGATGCCGACGCGCTCATCCTACGAAACGATTGATGAACGACGCGCAGTCCTGCTAGTGTACAAGTTCGGCGCGAAGGCCTAAAGAGACGGAACGTAGCAAGAGCAAGCAGTTTCGCGAGGACGAGAGCAGCTTCAACGAGTCAAGAGTCAAGCTGCCTCATCTGGCGCGGCGCTTCAGTACGTCAGACCTAAAACTGAAGCGCCCGTTCAATCCATGCGTTCTGCGGATCCAAGTTTATCGCGTAGATGAACAGTAGTTACTGTACTATGTATGGAAGAGTGTGTCGCGTATTACACGAGGAAAACAAGACAAGTATAAGGATGGTAGAAATACAATGCTGTGTCGCTGCATTATGTGTGGTCGTGTGCTTACCAAGAATAGGAAGTCCAAATGTGTCCGTCCGATTCTGGAATTCGAGGACGTACTGGCTTGAGTACTGATATCGGGTCTACAGGGCAACGCCAGGTTGAGCCGACGTCTCGCGTCGTCTACGATGGGTGTGGGGGTGACGATATTGTGGGGGAACGTGTTCGCGAAAGCACAGTGGGGCAAAGATCACGGACATAACCAAGAATTATCAGCCGGGACTGGGGAGACGGCTCAGTACGAAAACTCCTCTGAGAACAGCGCGATCGAGCCGCGCATGTCCCCCCTCCTCACTTTCTGCGGGTCTATTTGAGCTGCAACGACCTTCCGCATCACCGCGTCCAGCGATGTTGGGCCACAACCTGCAAACCGTGACGGCACACCGTCAGCACTGTAATCATGCCAATACCCAGAAGCAGGTAAGAAAGGAGGATAACCACTCACATGCGACAGCAATCGCGCCCTTAGCTCGTTCGACCTCGTCAGACAGGATCCGGTCGAACTTCGGTTTCCCAGGTCTCGCGTGCTCCGCCATGACCCCCACGTCCTCCGCCTCGCGCTCGTCCAGGTTCAGCCTGAGCTGTTCGCGGACGCTCTCGATCTCCCCGCGCGGAACGAGCGCCGCGAACGTGTCCGTGTCCGTCCATTGGCTCAGGCGCGACAGCGAGCGCGGCGCATTGAACGCGCTGCTTTGCTCCGAGATGTGCGACAGCTGCGAGAAGCGCTTCCGCCCGGCACTCGAGACGGAGCTCGATGGAGGGAACGGGGATAGCGGCGAGCGCGATTCAAGAAGTGGTACAGCACTATTTGGCGTCTTCAGACTCGCGTAGCTGTCGGGGCGGCCCTCCGTGCTCTGGCTCTGGCGCAGTGTCGCGGTGTCGATGCTCGACCTGCTCCCGCTGGCCCCATCTGAGTGAGGCCGGATGGGTGGCGGCAGGTTCGTGATGATGGGTGGAGGATCGCGCTTCTTGACGAGCTGGACTGTAGACTGGCTCGAACCCAAGTCCGCCTGCGACGCACTCTGCCCAAGCTTCAAGGTCGCCTTCACACGGGATGCACCAAACGACTCTCGTTTCGAGAACACCCTTCGCCACCTACCCTCCTTCTTGATCGATAGGTGGAACTGCGCCTCGCCAGGCAAGCCCGTGTCGTCGTCCCCCTCCCAGTTCGTCAGATCGAGCACGTGCTCCTCGTGCCCCAGCTCGCCCTCGTCCTGCACCATGTCCGTGTAGTAGCTCAGGTCCAGGTCGGTATTATCCTCCGCACTCTCCTCCGACGAGAACGACGCCCGCGACTCGGGGCGGGCGAACCCAGGCCGTGGCGGCTCCAGCTCCGCCACCGCCATGCGGTTCAGAGGGAGGGGCGCGAAGGAGATGCGCGAGGGCGACGGGGGGCGGTGCGGCCCTGCCTCCGGTCGGACGTTCGTCACGAAGATGTCGATCTGCAGCTCCAAGGGGCCCACGACGTCCATGCACTTCCGGAGAATCGGCGCGCACCATTGTATATGTCCTGGGCACACGTCACGAATGCTGTTCAGCCACAAGAATTCTGCGGGTGCTGTGGTTCCCCCTTGCCCTCCACAGACCAGGAACCTCGAACGAACAACGAACTGAACTCACCGAACTCGCGCACAAGCCAGACGAACCGCACACGGGTGGTCTTGTACCCCCGCTGCCCGAAGCCTCCGCTCCTCCCGCCAAGGAACCGCCCGTCACGCCCCGCCATGCAGAGACAGACGTACTGCAGCACCGACAGTCCGTAGCTGACCCCGGAACCCCCGGCGACGATCAATACCGACGAGTAGTCCCCCCACAATGCCCGCGCGGACGAGCCAAACGGGCCGTCGACGCAGGCGCGGAGCAGGACACCGCGAGACGGCATCTCGCAGGGCGGCGGCTTTTCCTCGCGTACAAATTGCTGGCCTTGCGCGTGCATCATCGCGATGGTGTCCCAGAGGTCCTTCGTCCACCCGCCCTTCGCTCGGATGAGGAAGACGAGCACCCGGCCGTCGTCGTACTGGTTCTGCTCGTCGCAGATGGACGCGGTGGTAAATGGATGCGACGTAAAGCGGGTGATGGCGGGGATGGAGATGAGGAAGTGCTGTCCAGGAGCCCAAGTCAAGTACCCTGGGGTGACTATCCGGAGGCGTACAGTACGCCCAGGCAGAAGTTCCGCGTGGACGAAGCCGGGAGGCGGTACGTAGTCGGTCGGTAAAGAGATCCCAGTCCCAGGGAGCTGGACGGGCGGCGGATAGTGAACCATGCCGAGCGAGGTCGCGGATGGTGGAGTTGTAGCGTAGGGGGAGATGGCACCCGTTCTCGGCGATGGTAGATGGGCGAGCTTCTTGTCGCGTGACCCTGCGTCGCGAAGTTTGTACGAGAGCGCTGATGATTTGCCTCCGACAAATCCGTTGATGTATAACCACCAAGTGAACCGCCAGCAGCGCTCTCCGATCCAGATCGCCAGTGCAGCCCAGCACCACCACCATACTGGGGGGTGATGAAGGGCGGACATGATGATCGTGAGGGGGACGAAGAGGACATGAAGGAACCAGAATGCTTCATAGTGCTTCTTCCTCATCGGCGCAATGGAAAGCAAAAAGACCATGGTCATGCAACCGAACGCCTAGCACAAATTACGGTTAGCGTACGCAGTTGTAGGTGCACTTGATTATCAAATTTACGTACGGTCCATGCGAAGAGGAACTTCTCGTACTGCCAAGCGAGGGTGTATGCGACTTTGCCGTCACGATGGTCCACGAGCAACTGTACGCTCCAGAAAGCGACATGGAGGACAGTGAGAAGATAGATGAGCCAGGCTGTTGCCTTGTGGAGCAACATGAGCTTGTCGCAAAATACTTGGACGGTAAAAGAAAGTGAGAGGATAGCGAACGGAGGGGACTTCATCGCAAAGAGGACACAGAGGGGAAAGAGTGCGAAGGCAATCAAGCCGGTGCGGTCGCCCATTGTCCACCAAGCCTTGGGTATTGTGTACTGAGGTTGGAACTGCATGAAATCGTCTATGGTATACTTGCGCTTGGCGAAGCCAGATGTAGTAGCATAAGGATATTTGGAAAGAGTCCAAAAGTACGAGCCTGGAGCAAGGTTGTCAGGGCCGACGAATGAGACGGCCAAAGCGACGACGAAGATGAGGACGACGGTAAATATCTGCGCATTGGAAGGAAAGGAGTAGGGTTGTCGATGGGGCTGGCCATTCGCTTTCGCGAGGGCCAGGGCGTGTTTCTTCCTCCATGTCCGTCGTCGGAGTGCCCACTTGGACCAAAGAGCGCCTAAGTACCCTCCGCGGAGGTGGAGATGGTGGCAGATGGACCAGAAGAGGAGAAACGCGCCTAGTGCGATCCAAAGGACGTAGGCATAGGCGCGGCTGGAGTTGCTGAGGGCACGAACGGCGAGGTATGCGGTTACGAACTCGATGTCGTCGGAGTAGGCGGGAGAGGTGGGATTGGCGGGCCGCGATGAAGGGGTGGTAGACGCCATTACCCGCGGCTCGACAAGTGGACACGCCGAACGCACGACTTGAACCCGCCGACAAGCTCTCGGGGATGGGGAAGACGGACAGCGAGGAGGGGGAGATCGAGGATTACACTCGGACTCTGGCTGAGCGGGGGACTGCGGCACTAGGTAGCCGTCTTGGAAGACCCAGGGTTGCGTGGGGGGGGACAAAGTTCCTGGAGGCGGCGAAGAGGGGGGATTATGGTAGGAGTGGGTGACAGAGGGAGGAAAGACGGGACATGGTGCGCAGTGTGGGAAGGAGGGAAGAGGATGAAGAGGAAGAACGGAAAGCGCGAGAGACAGGTTCTTGTGCAGCCTTAAGCTTCTGGGGCGGCTTGGAGTCGGCTTGACCACGGGCTTGACCACGGGCAACGAGCCCATCCATTCCGTCATCACCTCCCTCCGAGATTCGCGATCGTCCTCTAGCCCGCTCCGGCGGATCACGATCGTCAGCCACAAGTCCTTAGCCGACCCCCACAACGGCCTGCAACGCCTCTCGCTTGCCTTCTCCTCCACACGCCACCCGGTCAAGTCGACGGAGGCCAAGACTACATAACGAGGCACTACATCGTCAAAATCAGTCGCCTGCTGAATTCCCGTGGCGCGTTTCAGCGTCAGCACTCGGATGAAAGGACGCATCAGCTGCGCTTTCTTCAGGAGGTCGTCCAACGGTCCAACGCAACACCCGCCCGCTGCTTCCCGATAGCCGTCCTGAGCATCCCAGAAATAAGTACATCGCATTGTCGTTTCCTCTCTCGCAGTCGTACAATCAAAACCTGGCGTCCACCACGACAGACCGCATCCCTATCCCTCTCGTTCCATCGCCATGGCGTCTTCAGAAATCCTCATCCGTTCAAACAACGGTCTCTCCAGAGATGATCTGACCCCAACTCCCCCATAAGTCCTTCGAGTTGTCTGCGAAAGAAAAGCTGTACGCACCTCCTTCCCCGTCTTCGCGATCTTCTCGCGGAGCGCGTCGTACTCGATCGTCCCCTTCACGAGCACCTCCTGCTTCTCCAGGCTGATATCGTACGAGGACACGCCTGTATGCAAAGCCCGACCGTCGGCCGTTCAGCATTCTGGAGTCCGGGGTTCCTGGCCTGGCCGCCTATCTTAGGCTGCCCAGCGCCTGCGCACCTTCCGTCTTCTTTAGCACGCGGTCAACGGCCCCCGAGCAGCCGCTGCACGTCATCTGCCGCCGCCGCCCCTCGCTCAGTCAGCTCGATTGCCGCGCCCATCCCGAGAGCACTGCATCATCACCTTCACGTTGAACTTGTAGGTGTGCTCAGACTGCCGTCAAAATATCGCTCAGCCATCCGTCCGTCTCAAACACGAAAGGCTTGGCTACGCACCATGGCGGCAAGCAAAACAGTCCTCTGATGACGGTCGGTAAGCGGGTGGCGATGGTGCGGAGTGCGTCTAAGTCAAGTGCAGCGCAGAAGGACGGAGGAGAAGAAGGCTGTCAGACGGGGTCGCGCCTCTGCGTATTTATCGCGGCGACGGCGCCGACCATCGTGATCAATCGCGCAAAACTCACACAAGAGCATCGGCGGCAAGTGCCGGCGGTAGCTAAGTCGACATATGAGAGGCAACTTACTCAGCCAGCGACACATCTCAAATGTAGTCTCATACCAAGACCGTCCGCGCGTTAGGAGGGGTTTGTGTCGAACCTACTCTCAAATGTGCCATCTCGTGCATCCTCATTAGGTTCGGGCTGGACGGATCTCGGGCATGGTCGAGCAAACGCCATCTAATCTAGTAAGTAAAGCAGTATGAATACTGGCCCTAGACCACGGTATCATCGAGTTGACGTCCGCATCTCAAGATGCTCATCGCCTTCTGTCGCCACAGCCTGCCATCCGGAACTTGTATCTGGGCGTCCCCGTACCCGTCCAAAGAGTTTTGAGAAGAACGCTATATCTTCGCATTAGCTCATCTGCTTCCTCACGCGGTTCGAGCGAGGATTTACCTTGTGCCGCGGTCGGCTGACCGTCTCGCCGCTGCGTGAGATAGTATATCGGAATACCCGCGAGTACGAATGCTAAGAAAGAAGTTGGATGAGCACTCATGTCCGGCAGGCGTAACCCAGAGCTTACCAAGCACGGCCATTGCCTCTAATGGCGCTGCGATGATAGGCATGCAGAGCAAGAAAAGACACACCTGCGCACGGGTGACAAGCCGGTCAGTCGGGGGAATGAGGATATACACATCGGCGGTGATACGTACTGCGCAGAAGACTAATGGCGTAATAATCCACGTCTTGTATGGTCTTTCTAGCATAGGCTCCTTGACCCGCAGTATCACGAGCCCTAATACCTGCGACAAGGGATTCAGATGAAATTTGCTGGTTAAGGAACCATCGCAGTCGCTTACTGTCAAGAAATAAAATGCCCAAGAAGCGACCACAGCGAAGTTGATTAACGACCGGAACCCGCCACCCAGCAGGATGAAGGTGACCGTAAGCCCTGCTTGTAGGCACATCGCATTGAGGGGTGTCTTAAGCAGGGAGTTATGGCGACCAAAAAGGGCAGGGAGATAGCCTTCTTTCCCAGCTACATAGATCAGCCGTGCGGTGGTAAATGATGAGCCTGTATGAATCCCGTTGAGTGCGTCGCATGGTGGTTAAGTGTCAAGATATCAGCCCCTTACCGTTCAGCGCGCCGAAACACGAGAACGCAACCATGGCCGCGAATACCACACCACCCACAGGGCCGAACAGGGCACGCCCGAAGTCGAGCGCGACGGTGTTACTAAGACCGACAGTTGCCTGCGCGACCCAGTGAGTCTTCTGCTTCCAATGTATAAAGCGAGACAACTCACCTTGTCGAGAACAGCAAAGTACGCGATGTTCGCAAGAATGAAGAGGACCTAGAAGACGGGGGTTAACCGAAATCTAGACGGCTTGTTTGTTTCTACTTACCATGACGATTGCCATGCTCGAATGAATTGCCCTGGGAATATTCCTCTCTGGATGCTTCATCTCGCCCCCCACGTAGTTGGCTTGGTCCCAGCCATCGAACGCCCACAAACTGGAATACAGTGCCAGAGCATACGCCGACGGGCTCGAGCTGGAATGTTCAAAAAGCGGCTCAGTGAATGATACCGCAGCCTTCCCTCGGGCTAACTGCACCAGCCCAAGGACAGTTATCGAGATCTAACAGCCGTAGCAATAACCAAGCGACAATGCTGTCAATGCCGTTCAAGTTTAACTAGGAGTGGGCAACACTCACCAACGCAGCAATCTATCCATCGTCAGCACATTAAGAGGCTAGAAAACGGGTGGTAAGCCTCACCTTAACGGTCGTGAACACCACCGCGGCACGAGAGCCTAGGGTAGGCGTAGCCACACAGATGAGCGACACCACCAGGACTGCCGCGACAGCGGTGAGTTTGATAGCCCACTGGGGAATATCATCCGGCGATACCTCGGCGCGAGTACTGTGCCAGAAGAGTCGATTAAGGTATTCTGCAAATATGAGACTGATTACGGCGTTGCTGCCTGGGCCCCAAAATGTCGTGTGAGCCAAACCAACCAACGCGTCCTAATACGTAACAGAATCGCGCACCTGGTTTGAGTGCTGATATTGCCGTCCATGCGAATAAATACGACACAAGGGGCCCGTAGGAATATTGAAGGTACGCCTGTGCGCCTCCATTTACGGGTATAGAGGACCCCAGCTCGGCGAAGCTGCTTGCGCCTGTCCACGCCAGAACTCCGGCTGCGAACCAAACCAGCAGGCTCGCGCCGACGCTCTGTGTATTTGCTACCACTACGCCCGGCGAGGAGCTTTCATATGCGACTAAGCACCGAGTGAAGGGAAGGTGACGAGCAAACTCACAAGATTCCGGAACCAATCTGCAAACCCACGATGAGGGCAATGCCTGCATCCATTCAACTGCTTCAGGTCGTGTTCCAAGCTACCACTCTTGTAGACTTCCACGCACCATTCACCAGCCCTAACCGCTTTTCATTCGATTCTAAGTGGACATCCTCTGGTTCGCTCAAGCTTGCGCTCAGTGGTAGGAGATCGCGTTGAAAGTCGAAGCCGGAGACAGAGTATGACCTGCCACGAAACGGCCTCGGGTTCTCAGCTAGCAACGGACCCTCCGACAACTCCAAGTCGCGCAGAGAATCATCGGAGTCCTCTGAAAGGCGGGTAGACCGTATCGACGGTGAATAGATTGGAGAAGTGGCGCTTCGGGGTGACTTGAGGGTGTCTAGCAGTGTAGTGTTGGGCGTCGGAGATGTCATGCGAGTTGCGAGCGTGGTCGTAGCAGGACAGACTTAGAAAGCTCGCCAGGAAGATGAGAAAACGTAGCAGGTCGTTGCAGAAAGCCAGGAGGGTAGTACAATAAGTGGGAAGAATGTGAACGACGTCGAACGCGTGCACGGCTGGCTCCACTTTTCGAAGACGAGTTCCCGCAGTGAGCGCCCATGGAAGCTTGGGATCTCGATCGACGCTGGACGGCGTATGTTTTCAGTTACGCAAGCATCGAAATTCAGTCAGGGCGGCTGCAAGGCACGAAGACGTCAAGTCTACAGCGCAAGCATACGAGAGACGATAAATTCCAAAATTCGGACTTGGCTCCGGAATGATTCCAAACGGTTCAGACACAGCATAATACACATACATCAACTTCCCTAGGTCTCGAGGCGACTTCAGGCAAAGGGGGCAAGGCAGAAAGGTCCCAGCAACTGGAGGATTTAAGGGTGACAAGACAGCTTAACTTCACAGAATGCAATATGTTTGGATATTGGTAACCTTGAACATATCACTCATAGCAAAGACAAGCAGAATACGTCATGTATTTTGTGCATTTTCAAGAAGTGCTTGTGCAATGACAGCGTGAATTTCCGTGTATCGCTCTTGGCATGCCTCCATACACTGCCGAGATGGTGAATCCTGGATGCGAAAATGCAGGAAGGATGGCCCACCTTGATTGCGTCGGCTGGAGCCATTGAACCCGACTGCCACACATTCGTAATGGTTCCTAGGGCGGGCATGCCCGACATGACTACTGTGCCGGAGGATACCTTGCCCTCTTCTTCTGTTGGATCGACCCAAATCTCCTCACCCACGACAGCCTGTCCAGGGTTAGCGACGAAAAGGAGAGATCAACAATCACATACCGCTGAACATGACGCGACTAGTCCGAGCATTTCTACCCCAGCATCCGCCAGGGCAGCACTGGCAGCAACAGAGCCCGATGCGATACATCCTTCTATGCCATCGTTTTCAATGACTGTCACGAAGAC